>JAPMOQ010061386.1:0-18653 GCA_026543055.1 Argiope trifasciata | reverse complement strand
GCAGATCACTTGCAGCCATTCATGGACTTCACGTACCCACACAACGATGGGATTTTTATGGATGACAATGCGCCATGTCACCGGGCCAGAACTGTTCGCGATTGGTTTGAAGAACATTCCGGACAATTCCAGCGCATGATCTGTCCACCTAGATCACCCGATATGAATCCCATCGAGCATTTATGGGACATCATCGAAAGGTCCGTTCGTGCCCAAACTCCTGCACCATCCATACTTTCACAATTATGGACGTCTATACAGACAGCATGGCTCAATATTCCTGCAGAGGACTTCCAACAACTTGTGGACTCCATGACACGTCGAGTTGTTGCACTTCGCCGGGCAAAAGGAGGACCGACACAATATTAACAGTCATCCCATGACTTTCGTCACTTCAGTGTATATATTCGTATGAATTCTGAAACTAAGCTCCTATTAGGAAATTCACGGTAGAATTGAAATCATAAAATTGTGTTCAACGTATTTCTGTTTCGAATATAGAAAATATGCTGTTCAAATATTAAAGTTTAAGGTGAACTTTCTCTGGTATTCCGATTTTGAGATGAGACTCAAGATTTGAATAACATTTTTAGAATACTGAAATAAAAGTAATAAAAATATACCTATATAAAATATATAGGTTTTATATATTTGTGCTTGTATTTATTATTAATATGAATTTTGAAGTTAAGCTCTTTGAGGAAAATTGACAGTAGAGTTGAAATTGTATTTAATGCATTTCTGCGTCTTATAAAATAAATATAACGTTAAATAAATAATGTTAATAATAAATAATATTATAAAGTTCATAGTGAACATTCTCTATTATTCTGATTTTGAGATGGAAAAAATGGATATGAATAACTATTTTTAGAATACTGAAATCAAAATATTACCAACATAAATGTATGTTTTTAATGCTATTATATATATAGATCATCTTTTCATGAAATTGTTGTTTAAATATTTGCTTTTACTATTTATTATTCTTCCATACATATTTAATTATGCTAATACTGTATCAATTGCTTTTAAAGATTGATAATATTTAAATATTTTATCATCAAAGATCAAATACTAAAATTATGTTTATTTAATCTATTGCAATAACTACTCAAATTCATTAATTGTTTATTTTATCCGATTTTAATTCTGTTTTATCGTAATAATGAATTTTAAATATTTTTGAAAATACGGTACTCGGCATTTTAAAATGGAATCGTTTTTCAATTTTTTTTACATATTCGTTACATTATATTGTACTATTCGTTACATACATTATTATATGCATGTAAAAATTTATGTTTTATTATTTTCATTTAAATGTAAATACAGCTTTATAGTTCATATTATTCTTAGAATATTTCTATTGTGATGCAGAAGGAATTTCGGGAAATTTTTATATATTTCCGTATCAATGTAATTTATGGCAAGTTCATCAGTTTTTACTCTCTTTTTTAAGAAGTATAAAAAGTATTTAAAAGTTTTAAAGTATAATATATATATTTTAAGAAGTATATTTTTAAGAAGTATAGTAATCGTCAAAATATTACAACTCGAGATTTTGATATATTACCACATTGGAAAGAAACATTGAAGTCTCCATAGCCGAAGGATTATCACACTGGTCTCGTAGTCAAGAGATCGTGAGTTCAAATCCCTGTCAATTCAAAATTTGTGTACATGTTTTTTCTTGTTTTTTTTTTTCTCCTTTTTTTCATGTTCCATAAGATTCTCTGTCGGTATAAATGACAAAGTTCTCTCAGTCACAGTTTTTCATGTGTTTGGTTAACTCTGTTTCAGTTCAGAATTGAATTAATAAATTTGTTTAACTCTACTTGCAGGGTGGTCTTTAGTTCTACTACGTTTTAGATCTCCCTGAGATTTAGACTACACATTTTAGGAAAATGCCCGTTTGTCTGTCCATCTCTGACAGACATAATTCAAATTCTCTTTGAACAAGACAGGTGGAATAGGGTACATTGTCTTCATAATAAATTTTTAGATCTCTAACAAATTTTTAGAAAAAACCGTTCAGGGAAAGTTTATCCGTTCAAATATTCGAATATGAGCTAACACAAATACTATAAAAAAGACAAAGAACAAGATTTGGTACACAGATTCAACACGTAGCGTAGACTCCTTTCAGATTTTAAGTCCAATCTAACAAGGGGTTAACAGTGCGTCGGTCTGTACGTATACAGAATGTAAAAGCGATGCCTCACAAACGCAATAACTAATATACATATCAAATTTAATATGAAATTTCCTGATTAAAAGTTGTTTAAATCGGTAGTTAAAACACAAAGGCGCAAATAAGATTTTCAGATCTTGTTTACAAAATAATCTCAAGATTTACGAACTGAAGATTTTGATATATCTCAACGTATATTATATTTTGCGATGAATAATCGCATGCCAGATATTATTCATCGCCAAAAATATCACCAAATATGATACGATAGATTCAGCAAAAATGCTAAGATTACACCAAATGTTAATTTTTTATAACTATTGTGTATGCCAGAGCCACGCCAGGCCTTTTTTGGAAACCTTTATTAGAGAATATTGTAGTAAATGGTGGAGATACTTTTCCCGGTAGCTGAAAATATTTGGTGATTATATAGAGATGTTACCGCCACATATGTCTCTTAATTACCATTTGTTTTTTGTGATTATTCTTAATAACGCATTTATCCTTCGCCTAGTAAACTTTTTTTAGTTCACTCCTCGTATAAATAAGTTACATTGCATAGCTCAATATACACATTCATTTAAGATTCACTTATAGATTTTTTATGTTAATTGTTTTTAATAATATAGCTTACTAAAACTGTTCCAGATATATGATTAAAAACGTGATATATTTATCAATCGATTTTTTTTATTTTTCCCAAAATCTTCTTTATTTTTTTTTAAATTATGTGATATTCCTGTTTTTTTTTTTTTTTTTTTTTCATAAGTTTCCCAAGATTTTCACTATCCTAAGACTACCACTTTTAGACAATTCTGCTTCGCTGCTAAATGAGACGCGGAAGAATGACAGCATTTCAAGGATTCTTCGTCATTCTTTGAATTTAATTTTAACTCTATAAAAAACTGTTTGTTAAATGTTTTCCCAGGTGTATGTGATAGTTGTGTTGTTTCTAATCACATTATTTTAACTCAAAAATGATTTTTGATTTCCTATTAGACTAGTTCAGGTGGTAAAACAGCTTTCCAAATTGACATAAAGAATAGTTTATATATTTATCTTATTAGAATATTATATAATTATTTATTAGCGACTGATATTCAATATTGAATTTAAAATAGGTTTTAACATAAAAAGTGTTTTTATTTTGTAAAAAATAGGGAATGGGCAAATTTTAAACTTTTTATTTATTATTTATAAATTTAAGTTCAGGGTTCCTCTCGTAAATAATTATGAATCATTTTGTTGTGAAATAGTACCTTTTCCAACAATATTACGAGTTATCAAAAAATGTGTCTTCACATATAAATATCTTCTCTTTTCATATTTCTTCTCACCCCTATTTTCATTACATAAAAGCATCCTGACTTATGCGTAAAAGCGCAAAGTGTTTTCGAATCAGTGAATGAACTGTAGCTAAGTTTCCAAAACGCATTAGGACCAAAATGGGTGGCTTTAGATATGAAAATTAAAATAATACGTCATTGTAATGATTAAGAAGAAAAATTGCGATTAATATTTTAACTATTCACAATTAATATTGTTATTCACACTATAAATTATGAATAATAGAATACTATTGTTATAATAATAATATTATAGAATAATAGTGTTGTAATAATATTATTATAGAATAATATTGTTATAATAATAATATTATTATAATAATATTATTATAGAATAATATTGTTATAAAAATAATGATATATAATAATATTGTTATAATAATAATAATATAGAATAATATTGTTATAATAATAATAATATAAAATAATATTGTTATAATAATATCATTATAGAATAATATCGTTTTTCACGATATTATTCTAAATATGAATAACATTGTGAATAACATTTGATATGCATAATATTTCTGAAAAAAAATTTGTCGGAATTTGCCATCTCTGCTTTGGATAGTAAGAAAATACATTTGAAAAGCATGATATTTCTAAAAAGATCATTAAGAACAAAAGGCAAGAGTCTCCAATGGAAGAAACCAAGACGTCAAGCTTATTCTGTAATGATGATGAAGATGAGATCCGCGAACAAATCCTCATATTTGGAAACTGGAGAATGCCACCTGATGCTTTTCGTAACAGACTTCTAAATTCTTTGGGGAGCTATATTCCATAATAGTTACTGTTGATGGGAAAAGACTTATTATTACTTAGTACTTCTACAGAAAAAGAAACTAGGAGTAGGGGAAGGGTTATAAATGAAAGGACAACAGAGAAATGATCGGAATAGCAGAAATGAATCTGGTAGCCTATTTTCTTTACATGACGCATCTGACGAACATAATGAAATGTTGAAAATAAACGTAATCCAGGTAGGTGCTTTACGGTACGGTTACTTTACGGTATAATGTTCTTGCAGAAAAAGAATACGAAACACTTTGCAGACAAATTCATTCAATTATATGGAGTCAGGCAATTTAAGATATCATTAATTTCCAACGAATAACAAAAAGAAAAACTATTTTAACGAATGTTCAAGAGGAAACATTACTAAACGCACAAAATATAATGATGATAATTGGAGCTCGCATTTTACAATAAAAACCATGATAATGTTTTTTGGCGAAATTAAAGTTTTTTTTAACTATAGAATTAGCGATGTTTACATATTTTATTTTTAAAATGTTTTTAAATTTTGAATATTTTTGCAAATTTTTTATTTTAATAATTCTGTTATTAATGTAAATGCTTTCATATTTCTTAAAAAAATTCTTCCTTACATATTTTTCAGATTGCGATTGATTTTAATACAGTTTACCTGCATAACCGTTATCAGGGTAACTTTACCAGCATTGTTTCATTTTTAGTTTTTTAATATATAAATGCCTCATTAATATTTTTAATAAAGTAATATCAACATAAGAATCTTGTTATGAATGTGATTGAATTGAAACCGGCATATTGACCACCATGCTGCTATTCTTCCTGTATGCGACACATTCAGTCATTGGAATGGAGATAACTCGACCTCTCAAAATTGCTTAAATATAAGGAAGAAGAGATCTGATCATTTATAAGATAACTTCGTTTCCATAAATTCTTGCTTCCCTCAGATGAGACCACACTGTAGAATAAGAAAATGCTAAATAAGTTGTTTTGAGTGCCTGCAAATTTACTTTTGTCATGTGAATTTGAAAATTCCGCCCATTTAAATAACTAGTAGAAAGTATAGAAATGTGAAAGTTTCAGAATCTTCTCAAATTCTTTTTTTCCTTAATGAACATGATTACTTAACATATACGTTACATAAACATATTTTAATTTGGTTTTGTTACAATAATATTATAATTGGAATAATTTGTTTTAGGATTATTATAATGGTCTATTCTAATGTTATTTAATTCAATGATATATGATATCTAATTTTATAAAGTTATTGTTAAACAGCTAGTAAAAAATATAGAAAAGTGAAAACATTTTTTTCAAAAAATAAATCATAAAATAAAATGAATTATCAGAAAAACTTATTCACAATTATAATATAAACCATTTATTTGTATAATGGGTATGATGAAGATTAGTTCAACTCAAATACTTTGTTTCTTTAATAAACATTCATACAAACACAACATATGCATATACTATTTTAATTTACTACATTAAGATTACAGCAAAAATAACTCCTTTTAAGAGTATGTTAACGATTTATTCTAACATTATTTAATTCAATGATATAAACGAATCTAATATTATATATTATTATTATTGGATTCATTAGCTCAATTTAAATTATTATTGGATTTATAAGCTGAATTAAAATTGTTATTGGACTTATAAGATCAATTTATCTACTTTGAGCTATGCTGTGCCACTAATCTTATAAAGACTGTTACTTTTTTAAGCATAATTCATCCATTGTGTATACCACCCAGGAGGGTAGCTAGCAATGTGGATGAGATGTTTTCGGTATAGTAGTTGAATCTCGCTTCCTAGGAGTATACACAAATAGGTGGGGGATCTATATTCTCCTATCGATGACTGGACGACCTTCCACCAACAAGGGTTGAACCGTGGCCGGTGATGTCACTTAGAACTCAACCACAGTTCCTGCCGATGTTGCTGTTGCTGTGGTACGGTCATTCTGTTTTTTATCTGTGTGCCTTCGGGTGGGTCAGGAAATCAGTGGTATGACTATTCCCTTGAGTATTTTTAAATCCATATTACTATATCCAAGTATTACACGAATTTATTTTTTATCATTAAAGATATAAAAAACGAAATATAATGTTTTCATGTTTTTCTTTTTATATTTAATACTCTTATTTCGGTATCTCCTCCAAATACAAGCATATACATATATATTGAAACTCATAAGCCCGTAATTTTAATTGACAAATATTTTAAATGGAATTTGATTGAAAATTATTTGAACGAGAAAAAAATGATATTCTGGAAGAAAGTTGAGTCTATTGTTTAAATTTCAATTATTCTAACCTAATTTTCTTCAAAAACGAGAGAACTCATTAAAATTTCTATACGCGCAGCAAACGATAAGGTGGAGTAAATTTTCGCTTTGATGAGAATGGCAACACTGGAAGCATTTCAATCCGATCATTCTTAAAATGACGTCAGAGGCAATCATGTATGAAGTTTTAGAAAGGATCCAGGACTACAGAACAAGGGAGAAAACTTAAATTAAACTCGCATTAAGATTTCTATTTCAATGCGTAAGAATGAATAGAAGAGGTTTGTGAAAGCCTATGGTTGTTTTGTTATAAAGAATGCCGCTGGTTTTCAAAGAAGAACGAATTACAAAGACCCGCATCGCTTACTGAAAGATGCAATTAAATGATTATTTATTTAAAGATGCCGTATGAAAATTGACAAAACAATTTATTTTGCTAGATCGTTTTTGTTATTTCAACTAAATTTAATTAAACTCCTCAACTTTGTTGGAAAGGTAGAGTTTTGAATAAAGACAAATTCAATTAAGAAGTTTCTAAGGACTCAGAAAATTAATTCTGGATAATTTAAAATATTTCGGAAAATAATTTATAGTTTTTATTTAAGGAAACTCTTCAATCAATGTCAATCTGAATAATATTGTTTCTCATTTTGAAATTCTATAACTTTCAGATTCAATCATAAATAAATGAAATTATAAAATATTTAATGAAAAGCCCTTTATTTAGAAATAGCTGTCTAAAGAACTATTTATCGAAAATTCTTTGTAATTGATGATATAGATGTTAAATGTCAAACATTATATTTAATAACTAAAATCCTCATTTACCGTAAACCAACGTTTAATTTTTTTTAAATTTTACAAGATGATCGATAGCTGAAATTTTCAAAACAATTAACAAATATTAATGATATTTCTTTCCTTATATGATAT
The DNA here is from genome assembly GCA_026543055.1 of Argiope trifasciata. Classification (NCBI taxonomy): domain Eukaryota; kingdom Metazoa; phylum Arthropoda; class Arachnida; order Araneae; family Araneidae; genus Argiope; species Argiope trifasciata. The sequence continues at coordinate 11,104 of JAPMOQ010061386.1, read as the reverse complement.
TTGCCAGATGATATGGTTTTTTTTCTCGTGAAAAATTTGAAACATTTAGATAATTGATGTATCTTATTAAATGAAACATTGCTAATTCAACATTATTTGGATCATATTCTAACATTTGCTAATATATCCTTGTATTTTGGAAAATATTATTTAAAATTCATAATCTTGCGTCTTTGTTCAGTTTGTTTCATGGTATAGAAAATGATTAATGAATATTTTAATAGCGGATGAAGAAATATCAGGTTAACGATACCGACAAAGATAACTCATTTATGTTTAGAATTAGACTGGTGAAATATAGCAGGGACTTAACACAAAATTTGTGTATTTTTATCGGTTTGCGAACAAAATAAATTTTGATTTAGTTTAGTTACATTAAAGTCCCGTAGTAAAACAAAACTAGAGCTATTTCGGGACCGACCACTGTCAGATGACGAGGACGACACCTGGGCTGGCACCCCTCTCTCCACAATAGTGGGAGGACGCTTGTCCTAACATATTAACGTGCTACAGACCCCCATTACACGAAGGTTCTTAGGTGGAATCGGGTCATGAACCTGAAATCTTCCGGTTCCGAAGCCGACACCTTACAACCAATTCACCTCTGCCCTAAAATCCATTTTAAACAACACTATCTGCTCTAGTGCATGGATGCAACTTAACCGAATGACTACAAAATATTAGACACATAAAATTTTGTTGACAGGCTTTTGCTTTCATCTTAAATCAATAAAATTTGGAGCCAAATCTATATAAAAAAGATTTACTTTCTGTTGGTCTGTTTTTTCGCATACATGAAAACGTAATAATTCAATAACGCGATCGCGATGTCAAATTTGAGCTATATATATATATATATATATATATATTGTCGCGACAGCTGTAGTTTTGAGACGAATTTCAGTTTCAATCGGTCAATCAATTAGAAACAACATGCCCGAATTATAAAATCGATGTTAGCGTCTCTATTACTAAAACCCAGGTATTGATGACCTAAATGATCGCCAAAGATCACACTATAGAGTCATTACAAATGTTATCACCACCAAAGGTATCACTATTTTGTAACTAAAGTTGGCCAGAGTCATACAAATCATCCGCAGGTTTCTCTAACATGAATCAACTGCTTATACGGGCATGAATCCTTTCCTTAAGTTTTCCATTCGTTAAAAAGCATGGAATGCTGATGAAGAATTGCTCACATTCTGATAATGAAACACCACATCATCGCACACTCTTTCTTTTCAAGAATGATCACTACGTGAGTGAGATTTCTTTAAACCGTATATTGCTCATATGGAGAATTTAAAAGATCTTCTCATTGGCTGTAATCGTGATCTAATGCCTGGTCTACACTCAGCCTGTTATAATAAGCAGCGCATTCGTAGAAATGTAGAAAATTGTTGCTCTGTCGATGGGTGACAAGATAGAAACATGCTGTTGTGTTGTATTTTTCTCTTACTGCGCATGCGTTTGTAGAATTTGGAGTTGGTTTTGCCTTGAAAAAATTGATCACTTATAGATATTTCTAACAGTTCTTTTCTTTGTTCTTTCTGATGCGAGGCTGTGTCTGTGTGTGTTTCCCTCATCATCACTAGAAAGTCTGAGGTACAAAAGAGTCCTTAATAATCCTTCTTCCAAAAGTAGAATCATAAACATGATTAGATTCCTAATTGATCAGGAAGAGCTGCTTCAATTAGAGTAACTTTACTATTTCTTAGGACACCATTTAATACAGCTCGTACTTTATCCATAACTTGTTTTTCATCCCCCTCTCAAGTAACTAATATTTTTAACAATTTTTTACATTCATACTGTATATTACTATGCTCATTCATCCAGTTTCTTGTACTGAAGATAATCATTCTGGCATTTATCATCACTTATTATGTTGTATTTTCATGTTTTTTTCATTTGTCAGTATATTTCAAATTCATTGTTGTGTACTTTGTTTTTGTTAATAAAGTCCACCTACATCTATACCAAACCAGAAAGGGGCCACATGAGCTCAAGAAATGGTGATGTGGTGTGGTGTTAAATGTTAAATGTGTGTGTTCCCTATTTATTTGCCATTTCTTTTCTAGATATTTCCGAAGTTAGGCATATTGGCACCTTTTTATTTTACCATGTTTCTTTCATGTGTAAATATCCATCATTTAAATACCCTACGCAGTGAAAAGGAAAAACTCCAGGTAACCAAAACGCCAATTTATAGCCAAGTAAGGAATGCCTGAATCTATCTTAGCAAATTGTGGTAAGCTTAAATCAGTCCCTTTTCGCGCATGCGCAGCTTACTGGTCGTTTTATAACTGGTGGAATGTAAACCCAGCATAAATAACAAAAGCATGAGTTCTAGTTCGGATTCATTCTATAAAAAAGGAGACACAAATCTCTTGAATACTGTCAGATTCATTTTAAACATCCTGTATCCTTAAACAAATTAAAATTTTACATTTAATTTAATTCCCATTTAAAAACTTTTTTTATACAACCAGGAATTTGCTTCTCTTTAAAATATTTTGAAAAGTCTATGCATAACACTTTTTACCGTTTATTACAAATATTTTGATTATTTAGAACAAAAAACAAACTGTAGAACGTCGTGGAAAGCAAAGAACTGACGAAAATATGTGAATTATGTTCTTCATTGGAGCTTTACGTCACATCAATCAATATATACATTGATTGATGTGACGTATATCCCCAATTCTAACAGTTGCAATAAGAAAACAAACGTACACAGGCAGAAAACAAGGCCATCTAATCTGTAGTTTTGTCTTCAGCTCTATAAATAAATAGATATACGGCATCTGCAATGGGCTACAAGCCAGTTTTTTTGTTGCAATCTTGTGAAGATTTATTATCATGACTAAAAATTCACAAAAGGAATGTGTAGAGATTTGAAACAAAAGTTACAATGGAAATGAAGTGTCATTTGTTGGTGGTAATAAAATGAAGAAATTCGGGGTTTTTTGTTCATTTGTTTTCCTTTTGTTTTCGCGATAAAACATATTGCTACATTTAAGATTCAGCAGATCTAAACCATAGATTTTTGAAAGATTTACAAGTTAAACATCAAAATGCTCGCAGCCGAAAAGACTGCTCTTTTATTAAAGTTATCAACGAATAGATATTTTTAGAGAACGTTACTTTTATTATTTGCATAATGATTATCTTGCCAATATCAATATGAACAATATAACAAATATCTGAACACGTCTGAAGGTCTTTATATCTATATCTTTTGCGTATTTTATGCAGTTGATAACATTCCGGATAAACAAATTTCTACTATCCTAACTATAAAAAAATCCTCAATTTAAAGAAAATTAGTCAATTATTCAAAAATATAACATTTTTCAATTACTTTTAAAATCCCTGTTGTGGAAATTTTTAAATTGTCGCTTAAATAATAAAAGTTTGCTTGTTTTTAATTCTATATAAATTTGATCAGAGCTCCCTCGTTACACTGGGATTGTATATTATGTGTGTGGATGGTAATTTTGTATATAAATAAGTAGACTGTCGCTTGCTTAGTGCTCATAGCAAAGTATACCAAGCTATTCCTTCAAGGTAGCCAAACGTATCCTTCCAGGAGGATATCTGCCGTTCCCGGGGAAGACCATTAGAGTTCCACTCAGGATATCTAGTTTCTATCAACGTCCTCGAATGATATTAATTCCTCTGTGATATAGGAATACTATTTGAGTGTCCACTAAGGATATCTAGTTTCTATACACGTCCTCGAACGATATTAATTCCTCTGTGATATAGGAATACTATTTGAGTTTCCACTAAGGATATCTAGTTTCTATAGTCGTCCTGGAATGATAGTAATTCTTCTGTGATATAGGAATATACCTCATACAGGAATATTTGGTAGTGACATGTGAATACGATTAATATTTCAGCCCCTAAAACAGATCCACCCTTATTTTCCATTTATATTATTACGACAACGGTGGGCCGCTGTAGCCTGGTTGGTAGAGCGTCAGTCTCGTTACCGAAAGGTCCCGAGTTCTGTCCTCGTCTTGGCCGAAGACCGCCGTGTTGGCTAATGGCAGTTGGGGCACGTTAAATAGGTCGTGACTGCAAAATTCCCCACGTTCCCATAACAAATTATATCTCTAGGGGATACTGAATCAGGGTGAGTCCGTCACTGATTTGGATATAAATTCTGGCTGCGGATGAATCAACGAATGAGTGTATGAATGAGTCCGACCGCCCCTTGAAAAAGGTTGTATCGTGTGTACTTTCACCTTAACGATGCTTGTAAACAACTAAATGTGCACACCTATGCCTTAATTTCGAAAGAGCTACGCTTATTCGGGCGTAATATGACCAAGTGGCATTAGACCCACCACGACAACGGTCGTTCGATTAAATAAATAATGCAAAGCATGACTGACTCTTTTATGGTAAAAATTTAGATAAGCTGACTATGGGCTCAGGTTAACTCCACTCTGCTGAAAAGAACTGGTGGGTTTGTTATATGGCTAGTGAATACGGTGAAAACTTCAATCACGGATATTAGGTCATTTCTTAGTTTCCATTAAAGTTGTCGCTATGACTGTCACTTAATGAACAGCTTGCCTGATTATCCCATGTTATCTCGAGTTCACATATATTGCAGTTATTATCCCGAGAAAATTCGGGCGAGGCAGAAATTTTCAGTACGATTTGCTTCATCATGGCTTTACTCGGCAGTGACGAAATAAAAGGAAATATTCACCTTTGATTGGCAGTTTGGCAAGTTTTGCCGGCTTCACCGTTTTTTTGACGGAATTGGTTACGTGTTTTCCCTATTGTATAGTATTCGTATGTTTCTGGGTTAGTAATACATAAAAAAGGATAGTTAAGTTGAAAAAAGGTAAAATAATGGCGATGATACAAGATATCGATAAGGGTAATTTTTTAGATAGTGATTCTTGCTATTAAAAAAAATCAAATCCAGCGAAACAGTGTACTCTGTGCTCCCGTAAAAGAGATCCCAGTTGTAAGCCAGTAAGAAAAGAAACCAGATGCCAGTGTAAAAAATGTGAAGTACCACTTTTTGTTAACCCTTGTTTCAAAAACTATCATACAAAAACTATTACTTAACTTCTTTATCATTTTCGCGAGATAACTCGGACCGCGATGGCCTGGTGGTAAGGTCTCGGCTTCGGAACCGAAGGGCTTGAGGTTCGAGACGAGACATAATATTCATATAGACTTAAAATTAACAGGATATCATAGATTAAGTTATTTCTGTTATGACTCGTCAAGTTTATTTCAATCACGCATCCTTATTTTAAAATTAGGAAGAGTCACCCATAAGTTTGCTTCTAATCTTAAAATATATACCTGAAAGACGTAAACACAGGAACTACCTCCTAAAGAGCAATATAGCTTGGTCTCCTCATTTATCTGTCTTTGTACCAGGTAAATCATGTTTCAAATCTTAACAATAGTTTCTCTGGTATTACTTAAACTTTACTTTAACCCTTTATCTACTGACGGTACTTATAAGTACCAATCACTTTAACACTTTATAGCACAACAACCATTACTTATATTCTGATGGTCCGCTTTAGAAACAGTCTTTTAACTCTTCTTTTTCATGAGAGATGACAGTAGTTGTTCTAGGCTGTTGAATTTTGCGAGGAAGAAAGCTATTTACAAACGGACATTGTGTTCTTTTGCTGCCATTTTGTACGGATTGCAGCTCTTATCTTTTCTTTGCTATAAATATATAACATCAAACCAAAATTAAGTGTTACATTTTTTTTATTCATTCTGTATTGTCTTAGAATATTATTTGCCCAATCATTATAAGATAACAGATTATGTAATGTGATTAACGGTCGAATTATTCGGTGGTACTTATAAGTACCGCCAGTACACGCAGTGTTGGAGAAAAACTTGTTTTCTCCAACACTACGTGTACTTGTTTTCTCCAACACTAGGTGTACTGGCGGTACTTATAAGTAACACCGAATAATTCGACCGTTAATTACTTTACATAATCTGTTATCTTATAATGATTGGGAAAATAATATTCTAAGACAATACAAAATGAATTTAAAAAAATGCGTAAATGAAAAAAAAAATTGTTTTTATGATTATCATCAAATGTGAATTTCTACCATTATTATGTATAAAATAAAATTATGTCAGTTTGATAATTCCTTTGTTTTCTTATGGGTGTTTTTTGGTTATTTAACATTTTTAAGAGGTTAAATTTCATTACGAATATCATCCGTATTTTTTCCCTATTATGAGGAAATTTATACATAGTGTACTGACGGTACTTTTAAGTACCACTTTAATTAATTAGTTCTAACAAATTAAACTTCGCACCGGATCATTTGTTTTCTTGTATATTCTTTAATTAGCAATATGGCTGCTAGAAAAAAATATATTTATGAGGGAATTTTCAGTAGTTCATAAAGCAGTAGATAAAGAGTTAATGTTTGCTTAAATATATTTGTATATATATTTTAGCATCCGTACTGAAATATTTTGTTATTATTATTTGATCATGTTTCTTCTTTTGTTTTATATTATTTACTGTATGTTTCTGTTAGTATCTGAGCAATTCATTTTTAATTGTATTTGTGTATTTGCTTGTTTCCCACATTTTTCTTTGCATTTGTGCATATGTCCTTATATTTGAAATTTATTCTGCTATTGATTGCGAACAGACTTCCAACTGTTAGCTTTGTGGTATATATCGAGAACCAAAAAAAATATCATGAAATATATTTTCTTTTTCGACAATAAAATAAAATGTCAATGAAAAATTAATTAATGATTAATTAATTTGATAAATCTATCTATAAATACTGCAATGAGAAAGTAATAAATCATTTCAATATTTTTTTCTCAACTTTCTGATCCATTTCATCAAACTAATCGTTATGTATCTAAGGTATCCGACTACGTTAAAAACATTGGGTATCGACCACATTGGAGAATTTGTTAAAATTATTTTTTTTTCCTTGTAGTTCGTACTTTCCTGTTTATCATTTTTTATCTTTTATTAGGAAAAGGAAGGCCTCACATATCATCTAGGGCCATATATTTTTTCGGCTAAAATTTGTCTTTAACTTCAATTTTTCTCGAAACTTTAATTTTCATAAAAATTCTCCGCCGGGAACATGATATCTCAAAAACTAATAGAGGTATTTAGATAAAAATTTCAGCTTGTGTTTTAAACAATATGGGCAATGAAATGAAGCAAAAATTTTATTATTGGTGAAATACTTTTTCATTCATCGGTATTTTTAGAAAAATTAAATTGTAAATGTATGGTAAAATTGCATATATGAGTATATTTTTACCCATAACTTCTTTGCATCTCAAGATTTTTGTTAGATTTTGGTTCATTCAATCATCCTTGTATTCTACAACTTGTGTACAAAGAAAAATAAGATCGCTGCCTTACAATTTTGAGTAGAGTGTTAACCGTTTTGGTTAAATTTCATTAACATTTACTACATTTTTTCTTTTTCTCAAAATATATAATATTTTTAAATGATTTTGTTGTATTTATAATATTTTGTATCATAATTGACAATACATCTAAAAACCCTTTTAAAATGTTTTTTCAATTCAATTTTTTAAAAATATTCCTTTGAACGTAGTCGGATACCTTAATAGTTTTTTTTTTAATTCAAAACATATGAAATGTATGAATGCATCAAAATATTGTGGTCAAAATTTTGTCGTTGACAATATTTTCTCTTTGCATCTTTTCTTTGTTCGAAAGAAAACAAATTTTTTTTTCTTTATGAAATCTTAAACATCCAAAGTAGCTTAAAATACAATACATATAAAATGCTTTATTCTTTTTACTTCTTATTGAAATTTAAGTATTAAGTCAATTTGAATTCTAAGTAAAAAGTTAAGTGAAGAGAATAGAATAATAACCCCTGTTTTGAACGTGTGTGCTTGTCAAAAAAAGTGCTTAAAAATGTTTATGGACAAATTAACTAGTTAATACAAAGATATGGTTTGGATACTGAATTTTTGATCTGATCTATTCAACGATTTGAGACTGGTAATTTATCTTCTTTCAGGATATTAAATAAACAACAACTTAATGATAAAGTAATAATTTTTACCTAATGCATAATTTTAATTAAAGTATCAGTTCTAATTAAAACCGGCTATTTATTCAAAGAATGCATAGTGTGAATAAAAATAAATGATAAGATTACAAATTAATTGCAATATTTCTCTTGAAATTAACAAAAGTAAAAAAGTTTCAACAGAAATTTTAAATGCAGAAAAATTAAAATGTTATATTTGTTGAAACCTATCAAATATCGCAAAGGTCAAAAGATTAAAATTCCCTTGCATAAAATTTGTAAATACTCTTCTTTCAGATCAGGTAAATGATTCGTAATCCTATTAACTCTGCAACAAATATCAGCTTATTACGAACAAACATTCCGAAAATTAAACTTTTTCTTTATTTTTATAAAACGAAGAAGATACGCAAATGAGAAATTGCTGACGTCAGAACCAATTCGAAATTCAAAGAAAAAGCAATAAAATATCTCAAAATCATTTTAGAATTCATAATAAAATCGTCTGCATAAGAACATTTTCTTTTGAAAGCTTTCGTTTCCTACGAATCTACGAAAATATTCCAAATTACGCTGGAAAGATTATTTTGCGTCACTAAGTCGTATTTTCAGCATTTTTCAGATTAATTATAAACAATCATCTGTGCGTGAATTTAATTGGATAGTATTTATTGATTCAGATATTTTCTTTTTTTTTCATTTTATTATCTTAATATTGTATAAAAATTCTTTGTTTTAAATCTGTGTTTTCTAAAAATACATATATAAGCTGTTACATTTCTGCCTTTGATTTTCGAAAAGCTTTTGAAATTCTAGAATAATGAGTTTCAACTAAAGGAAAAAAGCATAAAAAATAAAATAATTTCGATATGTGTGTTTTTTAATTACAGATTTAAATCAACAAACTACTTTGGGAAAAAACTCTAATTATCTTTTAATTAAGGCTTAAATATATTGAAAAATGTGCGGATTTTATTGCACCAAAATAAGAATTACCGAAAACACAGGTAATTATTTCGACATTTTCTGTCAGGCGGGAGTCTTAAGTTTGATTACACATGAGAAAAAGGCAATCAGTAGTATTGCACTAATTAGAAACTTCAAAAGAGTTTTTCTTAATTAATAATATTCCGTAATGTGTTTACGTAACCCTTAAAATAGGATTATAGAAATATTATTCTAACAAATATATTAATTATTGGTATTTAATTGCATTTAATTATTCTTATTCGTATTGCATTAATTGGTATTTAATTTTGCAAGATTTTAGTAAACAAGTGAAAAATGCTCATCTTTTCGCAATTTAATTATAAAAAAGGAGCTCTCATTTTTCATCTTGAATACTATATTATTTATACACTGCAATCGTAGAACTTAGAAGGCATTGGTAAATGTTCATATATATGAAAGATCCATAAAATTATCGAATGAAGAATATTTTTATTGTTAAATTCTATAAAACTACTGCAAACTACTTTGGAAGAAACTCTAATTATTCATGAATTAGAGCTTAAATATATCGAGAATTGTTCAGATTGCTCTGCAATATGAATTACCGAAATATAGGAAATTATATCGATATTTTTCTGTCAGGCGGGAATCTTAAATTTGATTAAACATAAGAAAAATTCAATCAGTGGCCTGAACCAATTAGAAAATTTTAAAAAGTTTTTTTTTAATTATGGAGCTTTATAAGCCAACTGACATTTATCTGTCAGCTATTTAAACCTAGTGAACCTCTCTTGTTTCTTCAGTTGAGCCAACTAGGGCCAAGAGTATGACTTAGCTGCTTGATGTGCTACATTCGCTAGTAAAACCCGTTTTAGGGAAGAGAGACGTATTCCCGCACCTCACAGATAGATCACAGAATAGGAACAACCATGCCCGAACTCAGGATACTCAAATCACAGGGAGATCAAGATTTTAGTAATTAACAAGTGAAAATGCTTATCTTTTCTCAAATAAATTATGAAAAAAGAACTATCTTTTTGCATTTTTAATACTATAAAATATATGTACTGCAATCGTAAAAATTCGAAGGCATTGGTAAATATATAGAGATATGAAAGAATCATCAAATTATCATCATTATATTATCAAATCAAAATATTATATCAAAAAAATATTATCAAATGAAAAATATTCATATTACTAAGTTTAATTCTATAAAAAATATCTAAAATATACTTTAGAAGAAACTCGAACTATTCTTTAATTGGCTTTAACATGCCTAGAAGTGTGCTGATTTATTGCAACAAAACAGGAACTATCGAAACACAGGTAATTATTTTGACATTTTTTTTGACAGGCGGGAGTCTAAATCTGTATATGCATGAGCAAATATTATTCAGTGTCCTGAGCTAATTAGAAACTTCAAAGGAGTTTTTCTTAATTAATATTATTCCACAAGCTATTCTCAGAATCCTTAAAACTGAATCATAAAAATATTATTCTATCTAATCTTATAAAGCTTGAAATTTATTCGAATTTAATTGCATTAAACTTACAAGTTTTTAATAAAAGCAAGCGAAAAATGCTTATCTTTTCGCAATTGAATAATAAATAAAAAATAAGTAACCTCTATTTTACATCTTGAATACTGTACTATTTATAAACTGTAATCGTAAAACTTAGAATCCATTGGTGTATATACATGGTTATGAAAGAACCATAAAATTATCAAATCAAGAATATTCGTACTATAAAATTAAACTCTAGAAAAAAGTAAGAACTTACTAGAAAATAACTGTTTAAAATTGAAAGTCGCTATTATTTAACGTGACCGAAAAATATCGTAAAAGTGAAAACGAGATATCGTGAATTAATCGCAGTTCTCGTTAGAGTCTGAAATTCTCCGAAAACCCATAAAATATTTTAGCGTAGTAAAGATTTTAAAATTGCTCGCATCAGTGCGTTTCCATTTTAAATATTCGTTTCTGTAAAACATGCGGAAATATTTCAAATAAATCAAGGGTCCTTATTTTCTAGCTCTAGGTTATACTTTCGCTCATTTTCGGAGAGAATATTCTAAT
>JAPMOQ010061381.1:12115-22775 GCA_026543055.1 Argiope trifasciata | reverse complement strand
TATATATATATATATATATACAAGGTGGCCAGAAATAAAACACCCCTACTCTGACCTCCATGGATATCGAACTACTCAGTGTAAAGGCTCAAAATTTTGTACACATACTATTCAAAATATGGGGAAACGGATTTCACGAAAAAAAAATTAGTTCCTGAAATCACCGATAGGTGGCGCTGCACAACTGGAACTATGATCAAAAGACACAAATAATAATAAAAATTAAAATGTTTATGCGGAATGGAATGCTTCCATGCTTCCTTTTTAATTTTTCTGCCCCTTATGGAAAATAAAAATAGTAAAGAAGCTAGAACTCCCGTTGTAACTGCAATTTCATACTGTAACCAGAAAAATTTGCATAAAGCATGGTTAGAAGCCATGTTCTGGGTATAAAAGAAGTTAAAAGGTGGGGAATGTCATTCTTATTAGTGATGGCTGTCACGCTGCCAGAACGCGCTTTGCTTGTGAAGTCGTTTTACGAGAATAAAGGAAATGCTCCAGCAGCACTTCGAGAGTTTCGCCGACTTAAGGATTTGCGTAAGGGACCATTGCTTCCACAAGCTCTCAGGAGAATGATCGCTCGATTCGAGGAAACTGGACATCTTGGAGTTCAGCCTGGTCGAGGACGCAAACCGGTTCGTTCAGATGTCGTTGAAGATGTTGCCACCGGTATTGTTGAACAGTCAATGGATAATGTTTTAGGCTGCAGTAGTGCACGTGCAGTGTCACGACACTTGGGTGTTCCCTATAGCACAGTGTGGAACGTACTCAGAAAAATGGTGCATTGTTTCCCGTACAAAATCCGCCCTAATCAACAATTGCTGGCCACAGACAGGGAGATGCGACTGACCTTTGCATTGACATTTCTTGCTAGAGTTGAAGTGGATGCATCGTGGCCGTGGCAGATTCTGTGGAGCGATGAGGCCCATTTCCACCTCAGTGGAACAGTGAACACCCATAACTGTCGCATATGGGACACGACAAACCCCCGTACCTTCCAAGAGATTCCACTCCACTCACCGAAAGTTACAGTCTGGTGTGGATTCACAGCCACATTCATCCTTGGACCGTTCTTTTTCGAAGAGGTTACTTCCAATGGCCTTGAGACATGTACCGTGACGGCCAACAGGTACAAAAGGATGCTCGAAACATTTGTTGTACCCCATTTGCAGCAGCGCCAATGCCTTGACACCATTACTTTTATGCAAGATGGAGCACCTCCACACATTGGACTCCCTGTGCAACAGTTTCTTCGCCAACATTTCACCACTGACAGAATAATCAGTCGCGCGTTTCCGACAACTTGGCCATCTCGTTCACCGGATCTTAATCCGTGTGATTTTTGGCTTTGGGGACACTTAAAAAACCTTGTTTATCGAGAACGTCTGATAACCTTGGCAGATTTGAAAGAGAGTATCAGTCTGCATGTGAGAAGCATCTCAGATGACCAGTTACGATCCGCAGTTGAACAAGCTGTCCACAGACTTCACATTTTACATCTTCAGGAAGGGAACCATATTGAGCAGCATTCCCTGCATCGATAACGTCCTTGTTTCATGTATGCTTGGTACTTTCAAATAAAATGTGTTTAAAACGTGTTTTTGTGTCTTTTCAGCATACGTCCAGTGGTACAGCGCCACCTATCGGTGATTTCTGGAACTAAATTTTTTTTTCGTGAAATCCGTTTCCCCATTTTTTGAATAGTATGTCCACAAATTTTCAAGCCTTTACACTGAGTAGTTCGATATCCAGGGAGGTCAGAGTAGGGGTGTTTTATTTCTGGCCACCCGGTATATATATATATATATATATATAGTTCATTGCTTTTGTTTGCCAATGCTAAGCAAAGCGACCTCACCGTTGATCTACAATTTTTGATGAGACAATCATTATTTTAGTTATAAAGCATCCAACCAGTACATGACAATAGAGAAAGAATTAGAGTCTCTACATGACGTTTCTATGTAACATGAAAATAAAAATTTCTTCTATGAAATACTCAATTCCAGCATATTTCATAAAGCAAAGTGATGCCATTTCTCCTACAAATTATATTCTAACTTTTTCAGAAAAAATAATCTGGTGGCGAACTTGATTGACGTAGGGTTGAGGCAAGTGAGTAGTACATCTACCTAATGGTTGTTTAATCTGATAACAACAGTAATAGAGTCTATTAAAATCTCTAAATAGATTGACCTTATAGATTTCAGTAGGCTCAATCTATTAAAAGTTTTCTTTTTAATAGATTGAGCCTATTGTTTGCGAACAAAGGAGCAAATTAATATTCCAAATAAAATTAATTAGTATAAAAAGACAATTTAATCAATACAATATCTTAGCCAGATAACAAGTTTGAATAAAATTGCATAAGGAGTTTGACGTCTGTTTAATTATAAACGAAACTAGACTCTATTATCAATCTTCTCATAAGTTTATCATGTTTTGTAGTACATATTAATTTAATCACTTGTTATTCACATCTCATACAAAGTGCTCTTCGCCATTTCGTGAAACATAATAGTTCTCCTTACAACATGAGCATGTCTGCTGTCTCATTATTTGACTGCGAAACGACTTCGCTAAATGATGTTAAATTTAACACAAATTTAGTAGTAATTATATATATCTACAAATAAATAATTCGATGTGATAGGCAGATTCTCCTAATATTTCATCTAATCATTTTTTGTCAATTTCAAGAAGATTTTGGAAGCAAAATTTGCTCAATTAATGGCAGAAAAATTAAGATTGACTATTTATTTCATAACTTTATATGATAAATTTATTTCGTGTTTCTTCGAAACGGTTCTAGCGATTTGGATCAAATTCTATAGTTAGATCAGGTTTTGCTTTTGAAATTTATCTGTATAGGTATTTGTAAAAAAGTGTGTGTGTGTGTCTAAAGGACATTCACTCCAGTTGATTACTTAGACAGAATCTTTTGATAATATGTTGAATGTGGACCAGTCTGTTTCGGCTTCTTCCCATTCCTGTTGCCATTTTGTTATCATCTCGTCTTGGAAAAACTCTTCAGATGACATCTTGGAAGCTTCGCTTCATTACAATCTTGATTTACATTATTCGCTATTTTGGCTAGTTTGTCCGCCGCTTCATTCCCGTAATAGCCTACATGTGCCTTGATCTACCCACCCATAAGCAATATTGATAGGCTCATAATTGAACTGAAGTCGGTATTGATTGGCTCGTAATCAAACTCAAGTAGGTATTGATTGGCTCGTAATCGAACTCAAACTAATATTTTTTTACAGATAAATAATTAAAATACTAAACCAGATAGTATTAAAAAACAATAATTACATTTTACAAAAAAATCTGTTTCATATACATTCAGAGGCAGAAATTAAGAATAATGCGAGTTCAAAAAAAGAACGAGTCAGAAACAAAACAAATGTGACTTATTTGTAAAGTCTATTTATCAAACAAAAGATAAAAAATAAAAAAAGATGGTATATGCAAAAATATACCATCCATTAGTCTAATATACCATTGATATCAAAATTGCGATTTTTTTTTCTCCCTGGAGCAAACTACAAAAAAAGAAAAAATTCTACTTACAAAAACATGGATGGCTTTTGATGGTTGATACATAGTACGTCTCCCAGACGATGCAATACTGTCCTTATAATTTCTAGCCACGCTGAGTATCAAATTATCGATCTGATCTTGGGGAATATTACACCAGTTCCGATAGACATGTAACAAGTAGTTTAAGGACTAAAACTCGCCGGCCAATCACGTCCCATATATGATATACTGGAATGCTGGCCAGACCATATGGGTGATATCCTCTCATCGAAGATATTCGTTTACAATGTTTTCCCCTTGTGTTTGTTACAATGTTTTCCGAGTTATCATCCATAAACACGAGTTCTAAGTCCATGGAGTTCCGAAACAAACGTAGATGTTGTTCCAGAAGTCGATGTCATGTCCATGCTTGTAACTGTTCCAATTTGAGTATGCAGGGCAAATCTGGAACTCAGAATAATTCCATCCCAAACAAGCAATCTGGCACCACCGCAATGGTGTCGTTCAATGATGTTTTCTTGATAGTAACGGGTACCTGACGCTCTCATCACACTATCCCATTGTTGTGCTGTCCACAATGCATGCTCTCTACTCAAGTATAAACGCAGGTGATAGTGAGTTGCAATAAGTGGAACACATCTGACAGGTGTACGAGCATATTGACTGCCCTAAGCGTCTGTACTCGGTCTGGTTTCAAACTGTCGTTCCAGTGACTGAAGAGAACTGACGTGACAGGTCTGAGGCTATGCTCCGTCTGTTTCTCTTGGCAGTAACTGGCAAATAGCGATCTACATTCGGTGTTGTAACTCGGGGACGACCTGTGCTGTAATGTCTACTCACATTACCATCATCTTCGAATCGTTGGCAAAGCCTGAGGATGACACTTTGTTCGATTCCATGTTCCTCAGATACTTCCAGCTGGACAAGCCTACATTCCAGACGAAAGATAATTTTACCATGTAAAAAATGATCCAAATGGATCATTTGTGCCATAACTATGCGGTTATTGCACTGAAAAAGGATTATAAAGCGCTGGCGAACAATTTTCCTTCTTTTCCTGTATTACTTATACATCACTCTCTTACACTCTCCTTATGGTGTACTATTGGTATCATCTAGTGGTTTCTTACAATTTGCATAATTTTTCATGATGCGTGTACTCATTTTACAGGTGATATATATATTTTAGAGTTCTATTTCAGCATTACTTTGAATTATCATTAATTTAAGGACATGAGTATGTATAAAACGCTAATGTATGTAACGCAGAAATCATTGTTAAAATTGCTATCATTGTTATTGTGGAATAAAAACAGTCAAACATAAGGGGATAATGGAATGTTTCAGACTTGACGAGATCTCCGTGTATAGATAAAACTCTGACTTATATGACAGATAAGTCTTACTTATTATTATAGAAGGCAAAAATAAAATGTAAAGGGATATTCTGATGTTTCAGACTTTTATTTAGCAGTTTTACTGCTGAATTAATTTAAAACTTCACTAATTAAAAAAATTCATATTATAAAGGTTCTCGTCCTGTCAAACATTTCATTCAGCCAGAAGATATAAAAAAATCAAGAAATAGGTTTAAACAGAAAGTTGAATCGAGGGTCAAAATAGGCTTAAAATTGCCAAATTCGCGAAATTTATTCTTGAAGTTTTTTGGTGACCCTAACAACAAGTTACTTTAAATCTATTGTCGAACGAAAAATTAATTATACAAAGATTATATTAAAAATACAAAATACGAACATTTATAAATGTATCAGAAATACTAATTTATCTTAGCCACTATTGTTGGAAATCCAAGCATCACGTAAGCAGACATTTAGCAATTTTGCCACTCATCGAGGACATTTTATGCAGCACACATAGATATTTCAAATGGATTTATTCGAGACAATTACTTTCACTTCCAGACTCGTATTTCCAAGGAACGTTCTCAAAGGAGACTTACTTGTTCACTTAAATCAAACAGCTTCTTTCTCTTTATAAACAATTTATACACTCTTCATCAATGTATTGTCTGTCTAACAATAATTCTGGATAATAATGATATTGTGGCATTGGCTTTTTTTGTTGTTTTAAGCCTTTCTAGCAAATTCATAAACTCTCTCTTTTCATTTTGGAGGGCATTCCATATTTTATCCTTATGGCATATAAACCACTTATCAGTCGAAGTAAATTCCAAGCAAATAGCGGTTTACTATGGTAGTTTTGGCGAGATTGAATGTTTTATTTATTAAAAGATAGACTGAAATTCTATTAAAGTACTTCAGTAAATGTTTTTTAATCTTTTTTCACCGTCCTTTTCTTTCCTTCTTTTTAGCTTTTTATAATATTTCGTTTCATAAACAGCATTTAGTTTTATCTCATAGTTTACTTATTATCTGCGTTTTATATGATTATTTATTTCAAGCAGAAGAGTGCAGTTTTGTGTCTTCTTAATTCTAATTTATCTACATTGTTTTATTAAACTTAATTAGCACAGGAAAAGTTTAACCAAAAGCAAATCCATGCTGCTACTGATTAAACTTTTCATCAACAGTAACGCTTCTAGCTCGTTCAGGTGATACTTCTAACGAGTTTCAGGCGTTGTACATTTTAAAACATAGAGTTTTCAAAAAAAAAGTTAAAAACGCTTTATAAATGTTTACATGTTTGAGTTTTATTTGTTTTAATATCTCCTTGAGGGCAGCAATAATCAGGTATTCTAATTCTAATAGAATTTCCACGGATTTTATGAATATCCACACTATTTTGCAATGGAAGATGGTGTGGTGATATCTCAAGAAGCCAGTAACAGAAACTGGAAAAAGGTGTTCACTTTTATCTAAGGGTTATGTTACACGGCTTCTAACCAAAAGGTCTCAGGCTTTATTCTCAGCCAATTCAATCTTCCACAATGGCTTCAACATTTACTCAGCAGAAAAAAAAAGAAAAAAAGGCAGATATGACTTTTAGATGATAGTGTATAATGATAGTGATTTTCCTAATTCATATAACGAGAGAATTACTCTCACTTGATGAATTTTCAACTAGATCATCGGAAAGATGAACAATATAATCTGGCTAATGCAAAAGTATGGAACATGTAGTGTTGCTTTCTCTGCTCAGAGAACCGCTGGGGCGAAATTTTCATTGGTTGGAGAGGAGGAAAGGGTTAAAATTCTTTAAAATTATTATATAAATTCTCACACACATAAAAGCTTTAAAACTCTTCTACTACTTCTAAACGTACTTGACGCTTTTATTTTCATGAAAAAAATATTTTACCTCGGAAATAAAAAAAAGTGGGGAAAGAGGTCGCAAAGGGATTTTACAAACACATTTTTAATCCACATTAAAGAAGACAAATACATTTAGTAATCCAGAATTTTTTAAAAGCATTATTTAAAGAATTTCAGCTTTTTATTAATACATTTTTTTCAGTCCTAAGAGGAGGATTCAAAACCTATTATATTCAGAAGTTTTAGTTTTTTAGATATCCACATAAACCTTTGCTTCTAAAAGCTTCAGAGTGATAATTGAATATTATTTCAATGATGCAACTAAAGATTCTGTATCTCCTGATGATCATTTCCAGTTTGAGGAACTTCAAAGTTATCAAAACATACATTTTCAGAAATTCTACAGTATACATTTTTAATACAGTGAGCATATCATTAACTAAGCAAATCATTGTTTTCCATATAGGTTAGGTATCTTCATCATGTTTATTATCATACTTCAATTCTTTTGCAATGTGTTCTATAATTTCGACATTCCATTTCAAAAATCATATCACTAAAAAAAGTGGTTTACTTCAGCACCAATAATGGGAATTATTGGGAATTCAAAACGGCAGATGGATTTTGGAAATCAGTAATAATAATGATAATAAAATAGGAATGTGCTAAAAATGTAGCATTTGAGGCTTTATACATGCTAAATCAAGAAATTTTATGCTAACAAATTGCAAATTTAATCAACATTGTTACTGAGGGATGGCGGTGCAAATATGCAACAAGAGTAGTTAAAAAAGTGATATCCGGATTATTTTTGTGTCAGGCTGAGTCCCATTGTTGTTCCAAATGAGGATTTAATTGAAAACATCATTGTTTCATTCTTTACAACAGTCCTTGTAGCATTTTCAAATATGGTTTTATTTTCCCTTTTTCGCAGCTTCATCTGTTGATCACAATGTTTAATAAATTTGTGATTGGAGGGACTTTCCAAACTTAAGGTAGCAAGCAATAACTTTTTATTGCTTTTTTCCTTTTATTGGTTTTCAAAATTCATCTACCATTTTTGAGACATCTGTTTTTGCACAGCATGTAAAAAGGGGATGTGCAAGCAAATGTGACACATAAAGTAGCCAAGTCGAGCTCTTGGCTCTAATTGGCGTTACTGAAAAAATAAGAGACACTTACATGGCTTAAATCGTTGACCAATAACTGTCAGCGGGTTTTTAAAGTGCCATAAGTCACAATGCAAAAACACATTTTTTCTTTAGTTTTAATATGTTTCGAATTAATATGATACATAAAAAGGTTTATGATGTTTCTAAAATTATGACGGAATTTAAATTCAAACATCAGAGCCTTCAAAAGGTCATTTTAGCCAATCATTAACTCCGAAGTAGGATTTCTGACTTCCATTTTTGTTTCACAGTATATACGTTGTTTATTTAGCACAGGTGGTAGTTTATAGTATATTGATTCATTTAAATTTATGTATTACAGTAAATCAGTTTTCAGGGACAATAATATTAAAAAAAATGCATTCCAAGGGGAAAGTTGCATCCTCAAGAGGGCACTAACATGAGTGAATAAACTAGTCTCAAAGGACGACTAATTTGAAAAAAAGAATTTAGTGAACCTAACCTTCTATTCATGAAATAAAATTGTCAATGCAAGAAAAAATCTTTGGAATTGAATAATAAGCATAAATAGTTTAATAATTCTATTACGAGCACGAATTCATTCCATCATAAGCTGACGTTTTAGAACACGGAATTTATAATAGAATTATCTTGATTTAACTAGATAATGGATTGTAATTCCATATATGAATTCCATGGATTAATTCTGCCACTTAGCTTTTAATCAAATTTAAGACTTAAATGCAACCTTAGTTCTTTTTATTTATGTTGTAAAATATATTTTAAAACAAGGGCAAATAAAGTACATCCTTAAGTTAATAAAATTGGCTTTCACATGCACTCTTTTAAATGAAATTTAAAAAACAAACAAACAGATATAGACAAAAAATGTACAGACGTATATTGCGCAGAATACCACCTGGAATAAACAACAACAATAAGCCGTAAATTGTATATAAGTAGTAATAATAACAGAAAGAACTCGCAATGACTTCAAGGCAGACTTGATTAGAGATTCATCTTTCCTATAGTTTGTATTTAACTCAACTACTAACTCAATCCAAATCCTCTTTGTTATATTTTCTGGGTCAGATCATTAAAGATTTTAAAGTAAATGTTGAAATTAAAAAACTATCGCCAAGATTCTCGAATATTCGGGTTTTTCCATATTTGTATCCAAAATTTGCAAATTCATTGCCAATTCGCCAAATTGATTTTTTTTATCAAGACATAGAATCATTGGTCTAGCTCCATTTAGTATTAGTTATAACTATTTGTAAAAATATTGTCCCTATTATGGAATTATCTGTGCAGTGAAGTAATATTACAAATTTATAATAACGTAGATTAACGGAATTTCGTGTGCAATCTTAGCATCAAAGTTCTCAGTTTGTATGAAATTTTGATACAATTAATTAAAGAAAGACATTAAACAAAATGAGACTGAAAGTGCTCATTATTTAACAGAACTAAACAACATCTCCATATTGTTTAATGTTATACGAAAAAATACATGGAGTATTATTTTGCTTCTAGTAATAAATCCTGATTTGTTTTTACTTTTTGAAAGATTTAATGCTTTTAATTTCATGAGGGAACTCATTTGGAAACCACAAATCGATATTTCCAGTCAACCGAAGGAATTTAATGGTTGAAAATAAATAAAAACAAGATTAATTCTGTGGATAATTGCCCCTACTGGGAACAAAAAAAATGTATTTACTACCTCACTAAAAAGAGGGGAAAAATCGAAATCTCGGCCATAAGTACATCATTTTCAGATCGTAAAGTAAAAAATAAAGCACTTTTACAGAAGTAAAACTACAGATTAATGGAGTGGGGAATGAGCTGAGATTTACTTTGAAAACCAAATGAATTTAAATAATTCTTAATGTACACATGTAATCATTATTCTTGTTAGTTTTCTTCAGACCACCAATGACAATATTTAATCATTAGAACAAGATTTATAATGGCAATAAGGTTTTATTGACATTACACTTATTAATACATTAATTGAAAGGTTTATTAATACATTTATGAGATTTATTATCCAAAATGTGATGATTTTTTGAAGAAAACTGATTTTGTATTTGGAAATTTCAATATAGTATCGATTCATATCAATGAATTTCAGTCTTTTTGCATTTTTCAACGAGCATTTCACATAAATTTTAATTACAGAACCTACCATATTTAAATATAATTTTAAAACAGAAAAATATTAATTTTTTTTGAAAATTTGTACGTAAGATTGTACGTAAGTACTATTATCATTGCTCAGTTAATTTTCAAACTACTAGAGTTAGACTTACACTACTTCTTTCATTTGGAAAAATGCTTTAAATGAAATAAAGATTACTTTAAATCAATAAATCACTGAAACAATTACGAAATTCATATTTTTATACTGTTTTTTAGTTGTGTTATTCACATTTAGAAAACTATTAATGAAATTTCAATTCACTAAAATGAGTTCTTTGATTAACAAAGAGTTTCACCGTTTCTGAAACTAACAAATCTATGAAGCTTTGAACTTTAGGTACTTTTTCATTATACAAGCGCAACGAAAAAATCGTCAAATAAGCGTTGGAAAAATTCAAAAATCGCCAAAATGTCTCCAAAAGATACATAATTTCGTCGAATTTAATGTTCAAATTCGTCAAATTCACGTTACTCACTAAGCGATTTTGTTCTCCTTTTCTTCACATTGGCGACATTTGTTTTGCCGTTCTTTTCGCTTGGCGA
>JAPMOQ010061381.1:0-12105 GCA_026543055.1 Argiope trifasciata | reverse complement strand
ATCTCTTTATTTTATCGTTATCTTGTTAACTTGCATTTAGAGAGTCGGAGAGACATACTTACATTATATCGATTTTATTCAAAATTTCAAAGAAATCTTTAAATTTAGAGTAAAGGCAAATAATACCTTTCTTAATATTTTCATTGAATCTGTGTAAAGTTATTCTTAACAATTACATGTATAAAACAAATTTTTAAGCAAACGATAAATATTCCTTATGCAAATACTATCACTATATCGTATCTTGAGAAATGATATCACTTTTAAAAATTCAGATAAGAGAGATTTAAAACATTTTTTACCACTCTAAAACTTATAGTAAGGATCGAAAATTCAAGACAGTTATTTTCATAAGAACATTTTTATTTTATATCTCTTCTATCAGCCATAACCCTTGTTTATAAAATATTTTCTTATATTCAAGACAGAATTCCAATATTTTTCTTCTTGCTCTAAAAACTTATCTTCTGATCATTCTCTTCAGAAACTTTCTCTGAGAACATAAAAGTACGGTTTGTTTTCCCAAGTCTGTTTTTTTTCCTTTCAAAGTAAAGCGAAGAAATTGAAAGTATCGAAAAAGACGAAATTTCTAAAGAAGAGATTTTTACCCCCTCTCTTTTACTCTTGCGTGATCTGCATTTAATAATTCCAAAAAATGTGTAGGAGCTACTGTATCTCCTCAGAAAAGTATGAACAACGAAAGCTCTACCCACTCTAGTTGCACAATGGGATATGTAAATTCGTCGACATCGTGGTTTTGCACACAAAGAAGGGAACTTGCAATGAAGTTGTTGGTATCAAACTTGAAAATCTTTTTATTAAATTACGTGAAGGAATACATGAATTACATATTTTTTTGTGCAAATATCTTTATTATTGAATATGTCAAAGAGTGAAACAAAAATTAGTGCCCACCTTTTTTCTTCTGAATTGCTACAGGAACCCCATTTGAATCTAAAAATAGATTTGCACAGCTTCCTATTCTTTTCCCATAATTTTTATTTAACTTCAAGGACTTCGGGTTTGTAGAAACGTAATTTTATAATCAGTTTTTCTTTTATTTAAAAAACTTTTATTAGAAATTATGTATACCTTCGTTTTATTAATGACAATACATTATTTTATATTTTGAGAAAATTATCCAATTAGATGATTAATTAAATTAAATTGTGTTTTTACATTAAATATATCGGATTCAGATGAATTTGAGAAAATAAATTTATTTCATAATACAACAATTGAATCCAAAAGTAGAAAATAATTAAAATAGATAAATTCTCTTTTTGTTTTGAACTAATAATTGCATGATTTAAAAAAAAACATTATTTTTATTTGTTTTAGGGAATATTTTCTAGATCATACCTCCAATTTATTGTCAGATGAACTTTTTTGAGATGAACTTCGAATTTAGTAGAGAGAGTGAAAAAAAGACGATAAAAATTGGTGCCTTACTTTTAAACCTTGTCTGCCTTGCAAAATGTTTAACCATAACAGCATTTTTTTTGTGCACAAACTTTGCAAGCGCCATAGAATTTTAACTTGCTGTACTTGGATCTTGAAATTAAATGTAGAACACTAAGCTATTATGGCTTTTACGGCTATAAATATATTCATATACTCATTACTATAAAATAGCAAACGAAAAATTCATTTAGTTATAAATAATAAATGTTTTTTGCTTTATTGAAAAAATATACGATTTAAATATTAACTTTTAAAATTACAATTTAAGGCACATTTGTAGTATTTATTATAATTTTTCACAAAAAAATTAGACATTGAAGATATTAAATTGACACTTATGTCCACTACCAGATACAAATGGTGTTCAAATAAAAAGGTACGAAATGACACTGCGGGTACAAATGAAGACATTATTCAAAGTATACACTATAGGCATGAGCATAAGGATCCCTTTGATTAACGAGCCTTGATTACTTCCTTGTTCGCAGAATTCCTGTGGTCGTGACGAAACACAGTCCACCACAGCGTCCTTGAGTTCACCGTCCAAGGTCCGCTTCTTGTTGAATTCTTCAAGCACTGAAGAATATTGACTTCGATTCATATTTTGAGACACTCCATTGATTACTCAAGGCCATCAAGAACAAAGGATTGGGGCTACTCGCTTAGGATGTGGTTCTGCTACATGATAACGCATGTCTACACATCTCCAGGCTCACACCGGCAGAATTTGCCAAGTTCAATTGGGAGCAGCTTGACTATCTACCCTACAGACTGGACATGCATCGCTGCGATTTTCATGTGTTTGGTCCCATGAAAAAAAAAAAGAAAACATCTGAAAGCTCTTTAAATCGGACTCAAGAACGCTATGAAGGACTGGGTCTAGGCATGGCCACATGAAATCTAGGAACAAGGAATCCTTCGACTCGTTAATCATTTGGATCGTTATGTTCAGGCCTATGGTGTATACTTTGAATATAGTTTTCATTAAACTTACAGCGTTGTTTTATACCTTTCCATTTGAGCACCCCAAACTGTTATTTTCTTTATATACTTTTTAAAGTTTTTTTATGAAATAATTTTCTGTTGAAGAAATATGATAGTCTTGAATGCAAGAAATTAGAACTTTCATTAATCAATCACTTTTTGCTAAAATTGTGGATTTATTTTGAACTGGATTAATATTTATTCTTTAAATATTCTTATATTGGTTTGGATTTCTCAATTTAATCTTAATGTAATTTCACCTAAAGCCATTAACCTTACGTGAAGTCTTCGTAGGAGTATAATAAAAAAGAAAGTGCACTAATTAATTTTTCTACCTAGCTGTGCTGTCACTAATCGCATGTTGAGATACAAGCTACTAACTAAAACGAGGGGGAAGGGAACTCTCATAGCTTTGCAGCAACTCAAGGAGTCTTAAGTTTTGAATGAAAAATGTGAGTAATGATGGCTTTTAATGTTATGGTACCGATTCTAAAATGTCTGTCATGATTTGAGTACATTAGTTGAATCGAATTGCATTTTGACGGAAAAAAACGTAGGCAGTTGAAATTTTACGTTAAGTTATTAAGTTAAGTTTATTGAATATTAAGTTAAGTTATTGAATAATCTATCAGAAATTGGTCTTTAAATTAGCAGCCATGCATATTGCAAGATAAGGATTATAAGTTGAAATTGTTGTTTTTCTCATTTTAATAAAAAAACCCATTGATCACAGAGAAAAAATTTAGATATTAAACAGGAGTATGAAATTAGTTATTGAATAACAGCTTAATTAGAAGTAAAATTATAATCTGAGTTCCTGTGGAAGTACATTTTATATAGAAAAGAATATCAGGAAAAAATTTCAAATCGTTGTCTGTAAAACGAAAATGCAATTTAATTGAAAGATAAAATGGTAGTTGAAAAGTATCTATAGCTAATGCTTCCTCTGAGATAATTTATGCATGAAAAAAAAATCGTTGCCAAATCATTATTTTATGATTTCTGACGAAAACTCAGTTCAAAAGTATGTCGAATACTTATAAACTGTCGAATCCTGATATAATTTTTTTTGTTTTAAAATTCATCACTATTATCTTTTTAATTCAATGTGGAAAATCAAAGTTTCAATTCACACATCCGGTAGCATATCCTGGTTCAAGCTTATAAACTTGTTTAAGATCTTAATATCATTAAAGTTAATGTTATGTATTTTTTCCCAAATTTTCATATTTTTCATGGAAATTCGAGTTGACTGTATGAAACAAGACATTATCTCTTTCTCACACAAGTTGTATAAAGCAAAATTTGGCATCATATTTTTCCTGCCAAAAAATACATGTATAGCGTACCGTCTCATATTCCAGACTAATTCAACAATATTTTCCCAAAATTTTCAAGAAAAATGTCCCCTTCTTTTTATAAAACATGCACAATATTTTATCATTCTTTATCTAAATGCAAGAAAATATTGCTTTTTCAAAGCATAAGAGTCATTGTCAGAGAATTTTTCACTGTTACCATTTGTCAGAGAAATGTTGATTCTTCGTGAATATTACAAATTTAACATCATTGAAAAAGCCAAGTAAGTTTTTGAAAACCTGAAAAAATTATATGCTATTGAAAGTAATTTTTTTTTGTCTAATTATGAACCGGGGAATATTTGATTGAAATCACTAGTAACCCAGTTGACTGTAGTTAAATAGTGTAGTATAATTTTGAACTCACCAAGCAATTTTTACTTCACTTTTTTTAAATTCATTTTGACCCCGTTTGTTTTTTGTTCATATATTTCATTTTATAAGAACTTGTCTTTTTTCCCTCTTCCTTGTGTTTTTACTTTTTCTTACCGCTAACAAGCCTTTTTCAATGATCTATAAATAGGACTACATCCTTAAGGTCATTGCTGACACCCACGTCTGTTAGAAAATTGTTGAAGCAAACAATAAGCAGTCTAAAAAGCAGAATTTTTTGTTTGTTTATTCATTAACAACAGAAGTATTTATTGAGCTCCCATTGTGTGGATGTGAAGAGATGAGAAATTCTCTAATTTTTTGCTAAACTAATTTTAATTGCTAATAAAAGTTTTCAGAAACAAAAAAATCCCTTTAATATTTGTTAATCTGAAGTAATATAGAAAGTATAATCTGAAGATGATATAGAAAGTTTTATGTAGATTTTTATATTAATGCTTGTTTACTATTAAATCAAACTAATGTAAAGTTTCCAAAATACTTTAAGTGTTGTTAAAGATTTTCTGAGTAGATTAATTAATACTTTAAAAACATTTCGAGCTAAATGCTTTTCTAATTAGATAAATATAATTTAATATCCTGTTATTCATTAGAGTTGCTCATTCATCCCAATTTAATAAATGAATGCCGTAAATATTTTTACTATGATGTTGCTGTTACTGAAATTAGTGTTGTCCGATAACTTACGAAGTTGCTTGCTAAGAATAATGTGTTTTTGCTGAAAGGTAATGACATATAAACTTCGAATGCATTATATATTTTTGTGATCAAATGAGCAGGGTGAACTGTAATATACTTTTAACCTCCCTAAATGTAAAAAATGGCTTCTTGTATAATCGTTTATAGAAAAGGGAACCTATAGTAAAATTACTGTGCTGAATGTTTTGGGAAAGGTTATAGCGCATTTAGCGGAGAAACAAAGGAATTTCAAAATGAATTAAAAAAATGATGGTTATTGACCAAAAAGTTTAATTAGAAAAATGTATTCTATACCATAATTAATGTTTAAGATTAAAATTATGTTAAAAACCTTTGTCCTAAAATAGAAAAATGTACTTTTCGGCATTGTCTCTCCCAATGTATGTTTCAATTTTTAAAAATAACTTTTGTTTACTTTCTCTGCTGCTTAAATTTTCTTTTGCCGTTATTTAAATCGTGAAAACTAGTATAGTGTCAGAGAATGTCGAATATGATGTGGAATAATACAATTTTAATTTTATGGTAACCCCTTTTTCACTTTTCAATAACGGAAGGATCATAATTTTAATAACAAATATCACTGCCAATTTTATAGGTTATTCCATGGAATTTTTGGAGTACTTTTCAATATGATATGGCATACATTTTTCTATTGAGACGCTTTTTCTCCAATTTCTTTTGTTTTTGAGGGTTTTTAAAAATATTATTTCATTATAAGGAACACTAAAACCTATCTCATTAAACCCAACATTGTTTCTTTACTACAGATACACGTAAATAGGAGAGATCGCTTTAAATTTCAAAGGTTTAAAAGGATTTTACAAATCACCCTTTATACAAAATTATATACAGTTAATTGCTTACAAATTTTAAAACTTAATTTTTACGAATTTTTTTTTAAATTCTTACAAACATTGTTCATAAATTTTAAAACGTAAATTGTTTACGTATTTAAAAATATAAAATTTGCTAATTTTTCTGAAATTCGTAAAAACACTGTTTATGAATTTTAAGACGTAAATCATTTACGAATTTAAAAAATGGACTTTTTTAAAATACATTTCATTAATATTCAAATTTTTGATCTGAATAATTCACCCGACATGTAGCATAAAAAGATCACTGCATATTTAACATAGGACTACAAGTTATCAGTTTCATTTTTTGCTATACAATTAAATGATGGAATCTAGAATTATATTCATATGTGGATTTATTATGGTGACTTCAGCAAGTTACTTTTGTTATGGTCACTTCAGCAAAAAACCTACTAAGTGAGGTAGACTGTGCCCTAAAACATATAACAAGTGTTTATTTTGTAAGATAATGCAATTAGATATTATATTTCAGAATTTAAAGTTTTATCAAATAAGATAGATAATTGTATGAAAGTTTTTTATTTTTATGAAAGCTGATAATAAAAAGTTTTAAAAATAAATTTTTTATACAGCCCAAATAATGAAAAGTATATTTATTGCATTCAAATATAAGCACAAAAAACTTCATAATTTTAGCTACAAAATTTGCTGCGATTTTTAGAAATAAATTTATTTACTCAGACCACACTTTCATATTTCCAAATGGTAATTGAATGAATATTTGCATTCAGACTTCAGGATTAACACATATATTATATTAAGTCATTAAGAATTCAAAATCAGAAATTATAATTAATTGAAAAATTGATATCCTATTAATTGAAACGTTTAATTACATAGGTTTCTTGAACTCACTGCCAAACTCCTACTGTGGTGACAGAAGCGTGCTAAGAATCGTGAATACAAAGAAGAATATAGGTCACCTCTTAAATAAAAGTTAAGAGGTGTAAAGTAAGGTGATATAGGAGGAAATTTACATGTTCTTCTGAGCTAATCCACCTTCCAAGGAATTCCGCATTAAACCAATGTTTTACTGCGAATGTTTTACAGTACGTGTGTCGAAGTACTGTACCATATAATTGTAACTAGCTGTATAAAAATATTGCGAAAGGAATTCATGCATTATTTTATAGTAACCATTTAAAATTAAAAAGAACAATCGATCAGCATTCAGTGTAGTACCATTGCGGGATCTATCAAAGAGTTTCTGATAATGTTCACACCATAAGTCAATGGAAAATTGCCACTATTGTCACTTCAATGGTCATTTCGCCTTGGTCATGATCATATTTAGTTCGTCATAGAATTCAGGAATGATATATATTTGCCAGTTATTATATTAAAGTATTCTACTTTTCGTACTAAAAATGGGTCTTTATCGTTCCAAAAATTATCTATTTGATGACTGATAGTTCCTTTTAATTTATAATGACAATTATCTGTCTAAACTATTTTTCTCAGAAATGAAAGATAGGATTCTTCTTCAATCATGTTCAATAACAAAACCGAGCTCCTTTCCTTTTCTCTTTTTTATGAGGTCGAAATTCAAATATCAACCATTCAAAGTGAGAACTTCTTTGGGCTATTAGCAACTTTCTTTTATGGTGATTTTATGATGCCCGAGGAGTGGCACACAAAAAATTTACAAGCAACATTATTTGGAAAGTAAAAATTATGAAGGGGAATATATCTACTCACTGTGGAGAAAGATGGCTCTAACTATCTTAGACAGGTAGTTAGAGCAGATAGTTTTATTAATGAGACCTGAAACGACGACAGTAATGACAAGATGGATAGATAAGTGGTCTTGCACATAAGTAAAAGCCTTGATAGGATTTCTATAGTTCAAGAATGAGTCCTCTGGGACATTCACAGACAAATGGTTGAAGTTTATGGGGTGTGAAACGATGAATAGATAAGAAGTGATGAAATGGTATTGTTCTTTTGTAGCAGGCACAGAGATTGTTGGAAACGTTTAAGTAGGATTCCTGGAACCAACCCCATACGGCCCTGATTGGGCTCCCACTAACTATTTTCTTTTCCCGGCATTAAAGGAACATTTATTCGAAACAAGGTTCATATAAGACGGTGATATCAAAAAAAGTGCCAAGAACTGACTCAATAGTCAGGGGCTTGATTATTATCAAGAAGGGTTGGTTCAAATTGGTCCAACTGTGTGATAAATGCCTCAACAGGTTTGGTGATTATGTAGAGAAGTGACAGTTGCATATGTCTCTTAATCACCATTTTTATCCTGTATCTGTTGTTAAGAGAGAAATTTTCCTTTGCCTTGTAACCTTATTCTTTTTTCACCCCTTATATTATTAGATAAATATTTGACCTTTTTTCATGTCGAATAAATTATTTCTAAAACACATGTCTCCATCTAAATTAAGAAGAAAGTCCCTTTAATAAATAATCATATCTCTACAATTTTTGCAGATAGAAGCATTAAAAATAAAAGGGAATACTGTGGAGATATGTTTGTAACAAAAACGTTAATAAATAGCACATTTTTTTTTTACGAGAATGGAATACGAATTTAATTCTTGTCACTTTTTGTTAATAATCTCTATAAAAGTCAAAATATTTTCATACAAATGCCTGCTTTAATTAACTAGACTCTACACTTGAAAGTACCAGTTTAATTTTCCTATTTAAGAAAATTAATGCTTATTCCACTTTTTAAAATCACCCTATATGCTCTGTGTCCAGTTTTGTGACCCGCAGATTATTTTTTTAAAAATAGAAAATTCCATTTCTTACATATTAAGTTTCATTATTGATGTATTCAATGTATTTTTTACTATCATAGTAAAATACTATCATTATGGAACAAGAATAGTCGGAAATGTTGGTATTAATGGCTAATTTGATGTCCAAAAAAATGCTTATTCCACTTTTTAAAATCCCCTTACATGCTGTGCGTCCAATTTGACACACAAATGATTCTTTTAAATAAAAAATTACGTTGCTTAAATATTAAGTTTTATTATTAGTTATTTATTTATTCCATGTATTTTTTACTATCATAGTAAAATTGTATCATCGGAAAAATTAATATTATTGGCTAATTTGATGACCAAAAAGATTATTTTTAAAAACACTTTTTCTTTCTCAAATAGATAATACCTGAGGTGCTCATGCTTTCTTTTTTGAAACGATGAAAGTAATGACTACGAAAAAGGCTGCCAAGAGCTGGAAAAATAATAACAAGAAACATCGTTGAAGTTCTGATAAATCAACAGTTTGTTTTGGACATATTGATCTCTTCTTGCAGCCATGGTTAGCTGCTATTGTTTTGAAGAGCAATATTATATAGCCAGACTGCTAATGTATGTTAACGAAAATCTATTTGAGTGAATCTACAAACTGAAATGTCTTTGATTTTAATATAGTTTTAGTTAAAATATTTTTTCTTAATAATTATGCTGTTGAGTAATTTTTATCACGTACGTAACAGATTTTCTCTTTTTTTTCAATTTTACTTATTAATACAATCTTTTCAATTAAGGCTTTTAAGCAACAAAAATTATATCTTATTTAAATCTTTGAGATTTATCCTTTTTTTGCAAAAAAGTATGCTTTAATTCTCCAAATGCCCTAACCCCATCTTTTTTTCTTTCCCCTAACTATTAATCCTTTAATGCTTAGTATTTTCATCAGCTTTTCTCAAATAAGTTTTGATGGACAACCATATATTTCCCATCATGGAAATATTTTATCTTATAAAGTTTTTTTGAAAGTAAATTGTGCTTATCTTAGGACATCGAAAAATCATATTAAACATAGACGACTGCTGTTTTTCTTTATATAAATTTATTAATCAATGGATATTAAAAATTTTCTTTCCCCTATTTTGAATAAACAAGAAATTAAAAAAAACCCCGAATAAAAAATAAATTATAAAAAATAGACATTAGAAGAATTAAAGCCCGATTTTAAAAGCCCTGTTTATATTTATTATTACGTATTAACAATTCATAAATGTAATATGCCCTTAGTATTTAATATCTTACAAGCACCCCATATGGAATCCATGGGCTATAGCATGGGGAAATTCTGGTAAACGTGACTAATTTTGACTACCCTAATGAGCACAATAATGGTGAGGGTGGAGTTATTCTCTCTGCAATGATGAGTCATACCTCTGCATGAGGGATAGTTGTATAATTGGTGCTATAAGACATTAAGTACAGATCCCAGTTTAAATTTAGAGTCGTGTTTTGCTTACTTCATTTGATCATTCTATTGTGGAAATATACACATTGCTGAATACTATATACAATGATTAATTAACAAGTTGATTTATCAGATATAGAAATCCTTTCGAGGTAAATTTTTATGTTCAATAAACGCAATGCAAGAAAGTAACAAATTAAAGATTATCGCCTCTCTTTCATTTCTTAAATTATTGTTTTCATTAATTGAACTGATAAATAATGACATCAATGAGATACTTTTAAAATAAATATAATACCACTGGTATAATTGCTTTGCAATAATTTTGCAATTTATAATATTATGTCATTTTATTTATAGCAATAGCTATATTAGAATTTAAGCACCTTAGAGCTCAAGAACTCTTAACTCGCATCTCTTCAGATTTTTATTCATTTGCATAACCGTGTTTCCCTGTATTAAAAACATATTGAATGTAAGTAGAGGCTCATACGATCTTCTTTTTCCACGTTTAAGGTCAGTAGAAATGCATTTTATTACTATATTTTGGCATCGACATAAGATTGCTGGAGATAAGCGGAATAACAACAGACAACCAAGAGCAGTAACGAATTCGTCAGGTGGTGTGTAGAGAACGCAACTGAAAATGATAATGATGAAGAAACGATAAAATAGGGGGGGGGCGAGTGGAATGAATTTTAATTCATCCTGAGCTTTAGACAAATAAGAATCTGGCATTTGCGTACAGAATAGTTTTGCGTACATATTTAATAGTTTTTTTTGTACATGTTTAAAAGTTAAATACTGCTCATATTTAATAATTCTGTGTACATATACTTAAATATTGTAAAGATTTAATAGCTTTGTGTACATATTTAATACTTGAGTATTGTAGATATTTAATAGTTTTATGCAAAAGTTTAATTCAGAAATACTGTCCACATTTAACAATTTTGTGTACATATTTCAAAATTAAATATTGTATTTAATAGCTTTGTGTAGGTACTTGATAGATTTTATGGCAAATGGTTTATTTTTCAAAGCATGAAAGTGTTAATAAACTAGACTACGACATAATAATACAAACAATAAAAAGTACAAAATAAAATAAAACATCTGTTAAAGTTACATTTTACGTAACAAACTGATAATGATGAGACACGATTTCAAGCGTTTACTTTCTTCCAATGGTTGAAACTTCTTGTTTGTTTTCTATCGTGAAGCATATTTCTCATGACTTAAAACTTAATTCTTACTTCATTATTCGCATTTCTAACTATATGTTACACAATGGTAACTATATGTTACACAATATGTAACACAAATATTCGCACTTGACCTTCCGGAATAAGTTGGAGAATCTGGATTTTGTCAAACAATGGTAATATTGTGACGATGCTTGATTTTCTCATATTTACTCCAAGTGTTTACGTTGTCATCTCTCGAGATATAGCAGAAGGGGTGTAAGCTTAAAAATAGACGCTTGGAAGGGTGAGTAAACAGGCCGCCAGCAAATTCAGCGGGTAGAAAGCCTCTCTAGAAGAAAATTTGTCTCAAGGAAATAACGGAAAAAAAGGAGGGTGTATATAAAAAATAAATTAAAATGAAAGAATATTAAAAAAAAAAACTAAGCACTTTTTTATAAAATGTAAGTAAATCAGTATCCCCTTCTCTGAATTGATATGATATATTATTTGAAGACATTGGGTACTTAAGAATAAATTTATATCATTGTTTGCACGTTAAAATTAATGTATTTTTGAATTATAATAATTGTTCTTTATTTCAAAAAGAAATACTTTATACAAAACATAAAAGAAGTAATAATATATTTAAATTTTGTATAAATTAATACTCTGATAAAAAGTAAAAAATATATATTAAGAAGTAAAACAACAACTTAATTCTTAAAACTTTTTATGATGCGAGCAAAATAAAAAAAAAATTGAACTTAAATAAAATATTTTTAGATTTTGAAGTCTTGTAATAAATTTATATAGTTATTTTTACAAGTTAAAATAGATGTATTTTTAAATTATGATAATCGCTTCTTTATTTCAAAAAGAAAGTATTTATATGAAACTTAGATAAAGTACTAATTTGTTTAAATTTCAAATAAATTAGTACTTTAATAAAAATAAATGGAT
>JAPMOQ010061378.1:54720-79102 GCA_026543055.1 Argiope trifasciata | reverse complement strand
ACGTCTAGATTATACCTCGTACCACCGAAACCTCTCTTTACAAGTAATATATATATCGCACAACTGCAATACATAAACTTCCAAGAATATCTACCACATCTTCTTGGCCATTACTATATGACAAAGTTCGATTTACTTGTAAAGAGAGGTTTCGGTGGTACGAGGTATAATCTAGACGTAGAGTTGGGAGTTGGGAACGAGTTTTCTGCAGCTGCCTTTCGAATCCACAGCATGATTGCAACCGACGTGGGGGCACTAAATCTTCACTTTGTAAATCTTTTCTCCAACCCTGGACTCCTATGGCAAGGACATATTGGGAAGATCTTGATCTTGAACGGGGCCACCACAGTACCTTCAGAGAAATTTGACAGATGGTTCGTTAATGATGTCAGTGACTTCATAACTAAGTAAGTAATTATTATGCATTCTGTAAATCCTTTTTCAGTGTCGATAAATAAGAGTCTCAGTGACGTAGATGTAAAATATCTAATTCGAAGAAGAAGGCTCCAGATTCAACTGAAAACGCATCATTAAGTCAATGTTTTGTACATGTTAAATTCGATGAGAACAAATTTCCTCCAGATATGCGTAATATAACACGCAAAATTGGAATTGGGAGTGATTATTGGATTGGCTGTCCTCATTATCCAATTATGGCTGAAACCCAGCCCCCTGGTATAACCTTAATACGGGGTATAATTATAACTGAAATAAATCTATAATGTACAAATACAGATGTATTAAGATATACATATGTATGGATATAGATCTATAGATGCAGATATATGCATATTGATATAGATAGGAACATAGATGTAAATGTAGATATAGGCGTAAAAATAGATGTAGATATAAATGTAGATGTTAACATAGATGTAGATCTAAATATAGGCCCAATAATAGATGTAAATCTAGACATAGATCTAGAGTGTAGAAATAGATGTAAATATAAATGTAGATCGAGATCTAAATATAGGCGTAAAAATAGATATAGATATTAACATAGATGATGTAGATCTACGCGTAAAACTAGATGTAGATGTATAGATGTAAAGACATATATATATGTGTTGATATAGGCTTAAAACTAGATGTAGATATATAGACATAAAGGCAGGTGTAGATGTTGATATAGGCGTACAAATAGATGTAGATATATAGATGTAGAGATAGATATAGATACAGACATATAGATATCGATATAGATATGGATTTAGACATATATAGTTGAAGACATGGGTACTTAAATATCAATAGCTATATAAATATAGACAGAGGCATATAAATGTCCATATTTAGGAATAAAATTGTATTGATTGCTATATTTTTCACACCATTTGTTTTCTAATATACATGTAGGCAGAATGGAGCACCTTATGGAAGTGATCTGTCTGCAAGAGACGTACAAAGAGGAAGAGATCATGGAATCGCCCCTTATGTGAACTACATTAACTTCTGTTCTGATGGACAACTGGACATCCAATCTTTCGATGATCTGGTGAATTATAAAATAATTTCAAGCGAAGGTGTCAAACTGCTGAGAAGAAGTTATGCGTAAATTCAATTTATTTATTTATGAAACCATTCATAGTTTCGTCCGTTGCGACTTAAAGTAGGTTTACATCTGCCACTTATAAGACCATCTGGAGGAAAAAGGCTGAAAGATTCTGTTCTGTCCATTTCAAGTACTTGTCCCGACGGAAGAAGAAGATGCCATTGTAATTTTTTTTGTTTTACTGGCATGCCTTTGTAAAATTTTACGATCTTTTGGGGAGGGGGGGATAGGAAAAATTGATGTCT
Source organism: Argiope trifasciata (assembly GCA_026543055.1). Lineage (NCBI taxonomy): Eukaryota > Metazoa > Arthropoda > Arachnida > Araneae > Araneidae > Argiope > Argiope trifasciata. The sequence goes on along the minus strand of JAPMOQ010061378.1, from coordinate 77,302 downwards.
ATAGTTTCCCAAATTTATGTATGTTGGCTTTTTTTACCATGTTTACTTATGTAAATATCCATCCTTTTAATACGATACACAATGAAAAAGAAAAATTCAGGGTAGTCAAATCGGCCATTTATAGCCAAGCATGGAAGCCCTGAAACTATTTTAGGAAAGTGAGGTAAGCATAAATTAAATCCTTTCTACGCATGCGCTGCTTTTTTGGAAGTCTTATAGTTCCTCTCTGTAAAACTATTTGACATTAGTCATAAACTGCTCATTGAGAATACAGCCCGTTTAATTGAAGAAACGATATTCCTTATCATACTAACTACTAATCAATCTTTATAATTAAGAGAAACATTCAATGACACATTATCTCATATAAATTACTCAACAGCAGATGAAAGGATGTGAGGTCATTGAATAGATTGGAAACTTTGAGGTACGTATTTCATGAATGACAGAGTACCTGTTCTGCATTATTTTCTAGTCTGCTACAACTATTATTTTCTTGTCTGCTACAACTATTATTTTCTTGTCTGCTACAACTATTATTTTCTTGTCTGCTAAAACTAATATTTTCTAGACATCTACACAACGCTTTAATCATACTTTAAATGGTTGCAACAGGAAAATTAGGGGAATTCCACTTCGCTGGAATTTCCAGTATGGGGATTAAATAAAAACAAAATCAAAAATACTTACAAAATACCCAATAACGCTTCGATCTCTACTTGAAAAGATAGTTGCAAACTTTATTTTCGAAATTTTACCAAAATCATTAAATCAAATATTTTTATTGCTTCAAAATATTCTCTGGTAACATAGTTTTCAAACGATACCAAGATGTCAAGATTTGGAGTGTTTCTCGAGTTATACGGAGTTTTATTAAAGTATTCCCTAAAAACTCTAGCTTCGGTTTTTTCCTCGTTTTCTGAAGAATGATATAGTTCCACTGTATTACTTCATTCAAACAATTATAATCCAAGAAAAAATACACAAATACAATTATTTATAAATCAAAATAATCTGTATGAAATAGTGGATTCTATGTGCCACAATTAAAGTGGCATTTACAGAAAAAAATTTTAAAAAGTTATTTAAAACTTAAAATTATAGAAAAAATCTCGCTTTTTCCATTCATCGTTGATGAAAAAATTGTTAATAAACGATAGATTTTTATAACTCGATTGAGGCAGACAGCCTGAAGACTGCTATTGGATATAAATTCCTACTAGAATTGTGCGACTGTACAAATCAGAATTTAAGATATCATGTTTCAAAAAATGCACCAATTAGGCCATTAAATATTATTTAATTAAATAGAAATTAATGTAATATAATTTTTTCTTACAAAAATGAATTTAAACATATATTAATGACCTACTGTAAAAAACTGAATTTTTAAAGTTAAATGTTTTTTTAAAATCCTCTAGTGTGTGCGTACATATTAATTATTGTATTTTTAACTAGATAAAGGAGATCAGATTACACTGGAAATATTTTAGGCACAGCAAAAGACAAATTTTTAACAAACTTTTTATCCCTCTTTTGTAATACCTTTCCCCATTGATTTATTACTTAAATAATAGCGGTAAAGTGGCCAAACCTATTTAAAATTCTAATCCGCTTAAGGTATCTGACTACGTTCAAAAGAAACTTTTTGAAAAAAATTGATTTTTTAAAAACTATTTAAAACTGTAGTTTTAAGACAGTCAATTATAATAAAAAATACTATAAATACCAAAAGATTATTTGAAAATTAATTACATTTTGAGAAATGTGAAAATTTGTTATAAATTTTAAGAAATTTAACCAAAATGGTTTACACTCTACACAAAATAGTAATGCTGCAATCCTAATTTTCTTTGTACACAAGTTATAGAATATAATGATGAATGAAATAAACCAAAACCTAAGAAAAAAATCTTTAGATACAAAGAAGTTATGGGTAAAAATATACATATATTTTTTTTTTCATAAATTTTCAACTTAATTTTTCTAAAAATACCTATAAATGAACAAATATTTCACCAACAATAAAACTTTTAATTCTTTTCATTGCCCATAGTATTTAAAACACACGTTGACATTTTTATATAAATACCTCTATTAGTTTTCAGATATAATGTTAACAGTGGAGAATATTTATGAAAATTAAAGGTTTATGAAAATGGAAAATAAAGACAAATTGTAACTGAAAAATATTTGAACCTGGATGATAAGTCAAGCCTTACTTTTCTTAGGAACGATAAACTGTTTTGGAAACAGGAAAAATCTGAATTAAAAGGAATAATATAATAATAAAATTCCCCAATGTGGTCAATAATTAGTGTTTTTAGCATAGTTGGATACTTTAATCAATATTTCTATTGATTTTTCACTTCATTTTAGGAAAGTGCAGGATGTTGATTTATATACCGTTGATTTATATACCGTAGTATTTATTTAAAGAAAAGAAAATATCGATACTTTTCATCAAATGTAACTTTCTCTTAAGCCAGAATACAAAAATCTTGTAAAGAGAAAATATTGCAATTGTTTTATACTCAACTTTACAATATTGTTACGAACCTGTAATTTTGCTTTCCCAGTGTCTTTATAAAAAAGACTGATTTACAATCATCTGTATTGGATTGTAAAACTATATTTCAACCTTTGTTATGTACATCAAATCTTCATTATGTAGTTTGATCTTATTAATCATTTGTACTTATTTTCAATATTAAAATATATTTTACAATAATGCACATATGATGGATAATATGTCGACTATTCTGATCTTTTAGACAGTATACTGTTTCTTTTTGAAAAGATAATTCGACCAGCCTGAGATCAGCTCAAAAAGAAAAGGTAGGATAAAAAAAACTGAACCAAACCAAACTTGGGTACAATGTGACGTCGCCACACGCAAAAATTCTCAGATAGAGCAGCAGCTACCAAACATTAGTATAAAAGTCCAGCATTTTTCTAAAAATAGATAGTATTCGTATAGAAAGGGTAGAGGACTGAAATTTTCATTATTTTATAAATTCCCAATTGAAGATGGAAAAGTTAAATCATATGAATTCGGCATAATCCAAATATGACTATGTTCGGTCACATCCAATAGCAATGATGCAATTATTGTATTAACCAATACGAATGATCTGTTACACTAAGTGCTTCCCTGATTTTTTTTATTTAAATGACCAGTTCCTATATAGGTAAAATTGAAAAATATCCATAAGGGATTCGTATCTAAATATTTTCTCCAAAAATGCATGCTTTTACAAAAAGAAAAAAAGGCCTTCCAGGTGCTATTAATTATCCATTTATTCAAATGTAGTAATGCAGATCATATTAGATATTTATTTTCAAATCAATAGTATTAATCAATATTATAAATATACAAATCACCACATAAATCATTATATCAATTTACAAATATATTCAATATATAATTTTTTAATACTTTTTCCTAAGGAATGAAAGACATGTGAAAATATTAGCTTAGATGATAAGGAAACTACCTTTGCCTTCCCGGTTGCAAAGAGAATTTTTTTGTTACAATAAAAACGAATCTCTCATAAAAAATAATAATAAAAGACTCATAAAATGATACAACACGCATTTTTAAGTTATATATATATAATAAACCATGGAAATGAAAGATACATCAATTCACATTATTGGATAAAAACATTCCACTGGTACGAACTGTGGTGTGGTTGATTACAATAGAGTCCCTAATTTATCTCTTCGATTATTTAACATGCTTTTACTCATAAATTTTAGATATACATTTCGTGGGAAATGAAAATCTCGTTCCAGATTTTTTGAATTTTAAATCCCGTTAGTTTATATAGCAATACTTTTAAGTTTCATTTCATCATTTTTTTTGTTTCAAATTAAATTATAACCCCATATTTCAATATGTATCGTTTTTTATAGTTATACTATATGTTATCATTCCCCTATATGAACAACTATCATTCCCCTATATAATGTATCAACAATATCCTACTTTAATTATAAAAGGAATTATGTGAGTGGTATGATTTATAATTAAACAGAATCCTAAACAAATCATAAATAAAACTGGCATAATATTAGTATCATTTTACAGGACTTTAAAATTTCCAATAATAAGCATTCACAAAGGGCGGAACTTTTAAACTTCGTTGTACGAAAATCCTGTACGTATGATTTATACTTGCTAATGTAACTGATCTTATGAGCTTCATACTTTCCAATCAAAAATCCATACACTTGTTCAAACCACTTCGTTGTAGAAAAAAGTATTGTAAGATATTTAATATCAAAACTAACAGGTGTCTTTGCACTAGAAGTTTTTTGTAAGAAATAAAAAGCCGATTATTTTATGAAAGACCTTTAGACACTCTCTGAAATAAAGTCAAGAGAATAGGCTGTACCAAAATGTTGAGAAATTCAGTTAACGAAAGAAAATTCGTATTTTCATCTTACTTACTTCTTTTTATATTTAGCATAACATTTAAATTTGCTTTATCTTCTGCGCTCTTTCAGCATTTGATACAAAACCCTGGGACCAGAGTCAATTTTTATGGAAAAATACAAAACATTCGTAAGTATTGAAACTTTTTCTATCATTTATGTTAAACTGGTAATTAATTTTTAAATAATACTGAAGAGAATTATAGGTGATTATTTTACAAATAAGAAAAAGAAAATATAATCAAAACATAAAAGCAAAAGTATTTTTTTTGGTAATTGGTATTTAATTATATTTTGCTATGGAAATGGAATCTGGAATGTAGCAATACTTTAAACATTACCTTATTATTTCAAAGAATTATTAATTTTGATGAAATGGATATGCAAAATTTTAAAATTGGATAAGCAATTAGAGGTAATTTTAAACATATAACACTATCTTAATAAAACAGTAATTTTAAATGATCGTATATTCAAATTTTCAAATCTCTATACGCATTGTATCAGAATGTTTCAGAAAATCAATAATGCTCTTTAAAACTATTCAGATTTATAAATTTCTGAAAATAGGTTTCTACAATAACAATATTAAATAATATAGTTATTTTTAAAAAACTGCCTGAAATCTCACAATTCCATTTCACACATATTAATAATCCCCGAATATGCTTTTAAATATTTCACAGATGTATAGATTTTAAATATGTACGGATTGGGATTAAATATGTACAGATAATGATTGTGTAAATATTCATACACACAGATAATTAGATTTAAAATATGAACAAATTGGGATTAAATATCTACATATAGTAATTATGTAAATATACACACAGAGAGAGATGTATAGATTTTAATTATGTACCGATTGAGAATAAATATGTACAGATACTGATTATATAAATATTCACACATACAGATGAATAGATTTTAAATATGTACAGATGAATATATTTTAAATGTGTACAGATGAATAGATTTTAAATATGTACAGATGAATAGATTTTAAATATGTACAGATGAATAGATTTTAAATATGTACAGATGAATAGATTTTAAATATGTACAGATGAATAGATTTTAAATATGAATAGATCGGGATTAATTATGTACAGATAGCGATTATATAAATATTTAATCGTCAAATTATTTCAAAAATGGTAAGATTTATCATTCTGAAGAAACTACGCAGATAATTTATCCATTGAATTTTTTTGATAGCATACGACGTTTAACTAAAAATATAAAGCTTTCAGCATTGAGCAAATGACCAGATGAGTTTAGAAACTCTATAAATTTATGAAATATCAAGTACAGTAAAGGACAACATCATGGTTGGCGAGAAAAAGTGAAAAGGAGGCAAAACACCTAGTATGTTCTAAATACTTTCTACATATTATATACTGTAAAAAAAAATCTAGGATTTTTTTAAATTTTCAAATTGTATTCATACATGAAAGCGAAGTTGCAATTTCGACATAAAGGCCACAATTTCGGCATTATCTATCTAAACTGTTTGATTGTTTTTTAAAGTCTGTCATATTAACTTCATCTTAAATTAAAAATAAAAACGAATAAGCTGCAGGAAATTCTAAAATAGAAAAAAAATTGAAGACCTAAAATTTCGTGATAAGAAATTGCAAAAGTGTAATTATAAACAACATACAAATTAAATTTCAGGAGAATAAATAATGATTAAAATTGGTATTCAACTAACAAGTTAAATGAATAAAAAAATTGGCTGGCTACTCAATACTAGTGATACTGCATATGGTATGACAATATTTCATTATCTTCCAGTATATGCAGTATAGAGAAAGTATAATAAAAGTTAAAAAAATTCAAACTCGAAATTTTAACGAAATTTCCACGTTTTTAAACCTCTCTTAGATAGGAAAACATATTTTTGAAAACTGTCCGTCTGTCTAACTCTGACAAAGATAACTTAGAAACACTTTGATCCAAATAAAAAATTTGTGTATGATCTTGACACCAATTTTTCAGATTCCTATCCAAATTTACTTAAAATCTGTTCAAAGGAAGTTCGTCTGTCTGTCTTCCCGAATATAATTTAAGACGATAACAACAAAACTATGAAAGATAGATAAATAAGATTCAGTACATGTAACATGACATTGAAGATACTTTTGAAAGTTTTAGACAAAACCAACGAAGGGTTGATGCACTGTCTTTCCAGAAGAAATTTCAGAAGTATTTAAATTCTATGATTGAAAACTTAATGACTTAAATTTATAAAATTTGATAAATTATTTTATGGCAACAATTTAAGCTTTGTGTTAAATTTTGGTTTCAATCGACTGAAAAAAGCACGTCTGAAACAAAATTTTGATTTCAGAAACTGTTAACTGAGATTAATCGCCAAATTCTAGCCAAGGATGACGAGAGAGAAATTCACACCAGAAGTAAATACTTCGTAATTATTGCACCACAATGCTAGGCTTACTCTGTCATGATAATTTTAATAGAGAGTAGAGACAAAGCATCGGGTTTTTAACAATATGCACATTTTTACTTTGATATATAAAACCACTATAAAGAAATGGTTTATGAAAAATACTATTGATATTTTTGACTCTATGAAATAAAAACATTTTTCTCAGAAGTTAATGGAATTATTTTGTCTTTATGCAGCGCCTTCTAAAGAGATGCAAGCCAAAAAGGCTTTTGAAGATCTAGTCCATGAACACTGCTCAAAGTAAGTACAATTTCTTTTATGATATCTAGCATCAACTTATTTTATTCTGTTCACACTGAAGATAGTAAAAAACGGTGACTATAAGATTTTATGTTGACCCAATACTAAATGGTCTTGTAATTAAAACTCCTACCCAGTACAGAATATGTTCAGAAGATGCCAGATGTTGGCGACATTTCGGACATTTTTCTCCCTAAGAAAAGAAAAGACATCTAAAGTAAAGGCATAAAAAGACATCTATGGCAAGGTGTCACAGGCATATTTTATCATAAGGAAGAATTATGGACTGGCCCTCATTTTTATCATAAGGAGGAATTAAAGACTTGGATGGTACCTCTACTTATATTTGCTCTGCACCAATTATAAGTAGAGGTACCATCCAATTCTTATTTAGGGATTTCACTTGAGTGATGAACTCTAAGTATGCGAGCTCAGCAGAAGATGAAGTCACTAGGCAGCTTTCTTTCTTTCCAAGCCAGTCTGTTATTTCGTTACCAAGTAGATCCATATGAGATGGGACCCAATTAAATGAATATCACGTTGGAGTGAAATCAGCTTCAATTTCTAAAGAATAGACAAACTTGCTTTACCTCCAACAGAGGTGCAATTATTAAAGTGTTCCATTGAGCTGTGGCTATCAGTTGGAATTCAAAGCTTCTTATAAATACTTTCGTGTAGAACAGTCTTAAGCCCTTCATCGATTGCTAGTACTTCATTCCTAAATGCGGAACAGAAGTCTGGATTTCGTTGGCATAGATTAGGTTTATCATCCAATTATTCTTGTTTAGAGATTTCGTCTGAGTGATGAACTCTAAGTATGTGAGCTCCGCAGAAAGTGGAGTTGCTTGGCTGCTTCCTTTCTTTCCAAGCCAGTCTGCTATTTCGTTACCAAGTAGATCCACATGAGATGGGATCCACTGGAAACGAATATCACGTTGGAGTGAAATCAGCTTCAACTTCTGAAGAATAGACAAACTTGCATTACCTTCAACATAGGTGCAATTGTTAAAGTGCTCCGTTGAGCTGTGGCTGTCAGTTGGAATTGAAAGGTTTTTATAATTATTTTCGTGTAGAACAGTTTTAAGCACCTCGTCGATTGCTAATACGTCACTTCTAAAAACGGATCAGAAGTCTGGATTTCGTTGTCTTAGAGAAAAATAGTCTGAGGTGGTACAATATATATGCCACTACCTGCAAATATGTCTATTTTGCTGCCATCAGTATACAATTTACTGTGACATTTATAAATTTTATTAATGACTTCCAATGCCAGTTGTGAATATATTAATCAAGTAATTCAGTAAGGATATCAGTTTGCGTACAACAATTAATGACACAAAGGTACTTTAATTATTGTGGAAAGCTTTTAATTTCTTATCAAAAACAAAAGTTTCAGTGCTATGAAATGTAAAAAAGGTTTTAAAGAAATCTTTTGTTGATGAATCACTCTCTGGTTCATTCCATCTTATCATCAAATCGATCAAATAAGAGAACTGGAGATTAGCGATTACTTTTAACAATAACAGCCATTATTGAGCAAGCTCATACACTGAAGTGACAAAAGTCATGGGATGACTGTTAATATCGTGTCGGTCCTCCTTTTGCCCGGCGAAGGGCAACAACTCGACGTGTCATGGAGTCCACAAGTCGTTGGAAGTCCTCTGCAGGAATATTGAGCCATGCTATCTGTATAGACGTCCATAATTGTGAAAGTGTGGATGGTGCAGGAGTTTGGGCACGAACGGACCTTTCGATGATGTCCCATAAATGCTCGATGGGATTCATATCGGGCGATCTAGGTGGCCAGATAATGCGCTGGAATTGTCCGGAATGTTCTTCAAACCAATCGCGAACAGTTCTGGCCCGGTGACATGGCGCATTGTCATCCATAAAAATCCCATCGTTGTGTGGGTACGTGAAGTCCATGAATGGCTGCAAGTGATTTGCAAGCAGCTGAACATAACCATTTCCAGTCAATGATCGGTTCCTTGCTGACAGTTTGGGTCCATGGCTTCATGGGGTCTGCGCCACACGCGAATAATACCATCAGCTCGTAACAACTGAAATCGTGACTCATCTGACCACGCCACGGTTTTCCACTGGTCTAGGGACCAGTCGATATACTCACGAGCCCAGGAGAGTCGCTGCAGGTGATGTCGTGCTGTCAGTAAAGGCACTCGAGTCGGTCTTCTGCTGTCATAGCCCAAGGAAGACAAATTTCGCCGCACAGTCCTATTGGACACATCCCTCGTACGTCCCACATTGATTCCTGCAGTTATTTGACGAAGTTTTGCGAGTCTACTAACATTCACCATTCTACATAGACGTCGGCGGTCTCGGTCGTTAAGTGTAGGTGGTCGCCCACTGCGCTGTCCATGATGGGATGTGATGCCTGAAATTTCATACTCTCGGCACACTCTTGAAACTTTGGATCTCGGAATGTTGAATTCACTAACGATATTCGCAATGGAATGACCCATGCGTCTAGCTCCAACTAACATTCCACGTTCAAAGTCTGTTAATTCTCGTCGTGCCGCCATAAATGACGAAACACCTGTTCACATGAATAACTTGAACACAAATGAAAGCTCTGGAAAACGCGCATTAATTCTTTTTCGCTGCGATACTACTGCCATCTGTATATTTGCATATTGCTATCCCCTGACTTTTGTCATTTCAGTGTATATAAAAGACGGTAAAATTATAAAAAATTGCACAAAAATAATTTTTCAGTTCTTGGTTCGCTGAGGAGACACAAAATGTGAATGCGTCTCCTCATCGAACTAATATTATTCTTGAAATGTTGATGAAAAAAATCCCCAAATTTAACTCATCAAGCTATGTTTCCACCTGATAAGGCTCCTTATGACTTTTCTCCTTGATTGAAATTGCCTTTTCCGGGCCACCATTTTGAATGCATAAATTAGATAAAAAGAAATTCGTTGCAAACTTTGGAAAAATTTGATGGAAATAAACCTTGACAAAATTAAATTAAAAAATGGAATTTTAATATGCAGGAGATGCAATTATTTTTTTGATAAATGTTAAGAGGCTTCAGGTAGAATAATTGGGAAATGTGAATGAAATTTCTTATATATATATATATATATATATATATATATATATATATATATATATGCGAGTTCAGTTGTTACAAGTATTTTAACGAATTTGTAACCCAAGAATTGTACGTATAAACTCATTATGTTGTGTTGGAAAAAATACTTATTCACAGTAAAATATTTTGCAGCAGTTTTTAATTACAGTAATGGACCTTAAGCTATGGCTAATAAATGGAAGATTTTTGTTCTTAAAATTTGTTAATCTACTTTTTTATAACACTAGAATAATACCTTAAATTAAAACTTTTCTTTCTTTTATTTTCAATTGATTTTTGGATACCATTTCGAAATTAACAATGGTAGACAATCTTGGTCACGCTTAACGATATTATTGAAAATATTCTTCGTGATAATCCTGGAACGCTTTTTAGGCAGTTGAACTAACATATAAATAATCAATACAGATTTGAGCAAAACAGTGTGGCCAGAACCAACATAACATTCACAAAAATATCTAAGGAAACAGAAATCAAGATCAAAGAATGATGAAGATTTCCAGAAATGTGCTTATCTATCTGGGCTTCACCCATTGGCGAGGTAAAATAGTCGAAAAGTAGTAATCTCAGTATACCGAAAAGAATAGTAACATTTTCAATTGTTTTTCATATTTCAGGGAGATATATACTTATAATAAATTAAAGTTTAATCATAATAATATGGAAGGAATTGTAGTCAAAATAATGCTCTAAATTTGTGAATAAGCATGAAAAATATTCCCAAGTCATTCCTGAAATCACCATAATGTTTTAAAGACTTCTAAGAAGTATAATCATGAGATTATTTAATATGATTCTTTCAGAGTACTTTTTTATGCTTTCAATCCAGCTAACGAATAATTGGAAATCATTTCTCATACAAAAAAAATGTTCTGCTAACAAAACTAATATTTTATTACGAACTAATTGTTTGAATATCGTCTCTTAGAGGGAGAAAATATTTTTATAGATCAAAAACAGCTACGTCTTGATTAAATTTTTATTTCATCTGTAATAAAGACTTTCCTATAGATGGTATCATTTTAATGGCTTTTGAATTGATTTATGAAATGAATCAAAAAATGAAAAAAATGAATACTACGTAAAAACTTACAGAATCAAACAAGTGCTTATAAAAATATTGCTTTTTTATTGATTGAACCTCTAAAAATGATTTAAAGTAAAACTCATGTGTTTATTTTGAAAGGCAAGTTGCCCTGATATAAAATAACTGTTTTCAGAGTAAATATTTTCATTCTGAAATGTCATGGTTTTTTTCTTTGTAAAAACGTAGCGTTTCATCAAAAATACGACAACAGCAATAATAAAGCAACTGAAGTTTCTTAAATCAATTTTGGCATGCTACTTCCTTGATATGGCCAATTTAGTGTTCAATATCTTGGCGCAATAACAGACAATGCCATATACATTTTTATTATCTTCATGCATGTGCAAGATTCATGTATTATGAATAATTGAGTTTTACACATGCAAAACATTTTTTTTGAAAACACTGATTGTCTTATAGAAAGGACCAATACACTACTAAGAATTATAAAGTTTGACTTACCTTGTTTTTATAAATGAAAATCTGAAAAAAAGATGTATACATATACATTTTTTTCAACTTGTAATTGGTTTTTCGTTGCAAGAATTAAATTGACATAGTCTTTAACGACTTTCTAAGTTTTTCTTCTAATAAATTCCCACAAATTAGGACGAAATAATTTATTTTTCAAGATTTTTCTTTGTTTAATTTTTTTTCTTGGAATGGTTTCACCAAGGTAGCTTGTTGTTACTGTCTTGAGAAATGTAAATGTTACCTGTGTGAAGTAAAATAATTATCCATATACATCCAGTGAAGCTTAGAATTTTTCACAACAGAAATTTGCTCAAAATTAGATACAAATTTATATTTTTGATTATTAGAATCCATCCATTTAGTTAAATGCATTACATGAGATTAAAATAATTTATATTTTACCCGCCAGATGGCGCAGTTTGGTTTTTATAAACGCTTTCTTTTTTTAATTTGTATATATGGAAATAAATAGTTTCACTTCTGACGTACAAGCGTGAAATATTGTGAATTCCTTTCTCTTCTTCTAATGAAACGTAACTTCCCTTGAATCTGATACAGGAACGTTTAGAAAAGTTCAACTCAACTGTTCCTCGATTTTTCTTTGTGCATTTATTGTATGCTCTGTCTTATAAAAATTAAAATGCAAACTACATTTACTTTCATGGAAGCTTTAAAAATCGTGGTTATAATTTTTAAAAATATGAATAAAACTGATTTCCAATATTATTAAAAATAAATGCGAAATTAGTTGTTTATTCTTTATAGTGGAAATGAATACCAATGTTATATATATATATTTTGATAGGATGTCTTCTAATTCAAGCTGCATTAGAAAATTACTTTATCACTATCCAGACATTGTGTGTGAAATTCGAAATCCCATTCCTTGTGACTATTCGTATCCATATAGAAAGATTGACGGGACATGCAACAACCCTTATATCTCAAAACTTGGAATGGCCAATCAATGCTTTGAACGATTCATACCTGCATACTACGATGGTAAAGTAATGAGATCCTTAGTGGTCTTTTTTAATCTTTTGCATGTGTTTATCGAAAATTCATTATACTTCTTTCATACAGTTCCAACAATGATAGAGGATAGTTGTGTTTATATTGATGGTGATTGTCTCAACACAAAAAATGATTTTTTTAAAATTCTATTGAGTGGAAAAATTCGGAAGCATTTGATTTCTGATGCGTATGCATAAACCAGCTGGAGTAGACTCCCAAAATTTTCTCGCATGCTGTAATAAACTTGCCATGCCTGAGAGCAATTAGATTCTCTGGCATGTCAAGTTTATTAGATCATGGGAGAAAAGCGTATAACTGTCTCAAAATAGTAACTTTTGGACCAAATGCAAACTTTTTACGGAATCTATCGTGTCATCCTTGGCGAGGTATTTGGAGAATAATTTCTGACCATCACACGTGATTAAAAAGCATCAAGGAATTTAATTTGTATTTTAGATGCTTTCTTCCAACCCATTGAAACAAAAATCTGACACAAAAATGCACTTATAATCGCAATACCCATACTTAATTTTACATATTTAAAACATAACTTTTTTTAACTGTCGCATTAACATACCGTCAAACCTTGTTAGTTTTGTCTCAAACTTCGGCAGATATCTAAACTATATCTCAAATTTTGACAGATATCTACACTATATGTTAAATCTATGTACAGAATTTTATCCATCTAGCTTTTTTGTAATTAATGTGTTAACTTATATATGAACAATCTGACAAACATACTTCCACTGAACAGACTCAAGATTTGATAAAAATCTACAAATTTGATGTAAAAACCACACACCAAATTTCAAAAACTCAAAGCTTGTTTGAGCTATCTTTATCACAATAGACGGACATTTTCTAAAAACGTGTTTTTCGAACTAAGTGACGTCGCATTGCAAGCAGACTCAGTTATGTATAAAATACTTTGTACGTTCAATAACGCATTAGAAACCAATCTTTTCCTACAATTATTCGTAAGAAGATATGAGACTTGGAACTCACTACAAAATCCTTGATATTCTTTACCTACAAAAAACATTCCAAACCTAAGTTATAAAAAACTATACCATTAAGCCTTTTCAGTTTTTCATCCTGTTCATCATATGTGTCATACAAAAAAAATATTCAGTTATATTTACCTCAATTTTCAGAGTCACTAACCTGATTATTCCTCCATTTACGAGTCTCTAATCCCTCCCCATTCCTAATTTGTTTTTTGTTGAAATACATGAAAGAGATAATTCTATTCTTTCTTTTCAAACTGAGGAATCTGCCTTCTCAGAAATTTAAGAAATGTTTCAAGAACACCAAGAAGTATTCCTGTCCACGCGAATTATAACTTGTTTGTAGGTCACTGCTTATCAACACTTTGGCAAGTTAACGTGACAAAAGGTGACAAATTACAATGCAATGCTTTACATTACATTACAATTGCAGTGAAATTACAATATAATAAATTCAGCTCGGCAATCAATGGCGTACTGTTTCTTCGATAAGAGGCACCATCTTTATTCGCAATGGTTCTTTGTTTTATATCATGTTTTTCAGAGACTTCTCCTTTCTTTATTAACCACAAAAATTACAGCAAATTGTAAAATTATCCCAATTTTGATACTTATAACCTTCCAACTTTGTTCTAAAGTGTCCCTATATCTTAGTGACCATTGAAATAAACACAGAAAATGAACTATTTGAAAAAATATCTAAGAATAAATATAATACTGGTAAAGTTGTTCTTTTTATCCAGATTTTCTGGTAAAATGTTCCTAAGTTCAATGAACAATTCATAATATATAAAATTTACTTTATGAGTTATTATTAAATAGAAATATGTGCTTATTAAATAAAACAAAGTGCTTTTAATGACTGTTAAAATAAATGGTTACTTAATTTGATTACTAAAAGATTCGACTATGCAGGCCGAACTTTAAAGAAGATCCAATTTTGATGAAACATTGTAAATAAGAAGTGAAGCTTGTAAATTTGGTAATTAATAACAAGATTTAAAATAAGTGAATATCTCTTCTTGGCATGATTAAATCCTATATATTAAATCGTTTTTATTGTTAATGGGGAAATTGATATGACACCAAACTTCATTGTGTGTAAAAATCTTTTTTAAGTTTTCCTATTTATAACAGATTTATTAATAGAGTGAAGATTTCGAAGTTCAAGGCTTCGCTCTGTAGAATCACTAAAACCTTTACTTCAACAATTTCGTGTTAACACAACGTTTGTTCTTTGCGCAATCCCATGCCACGATTAACACATAATACAATGATTGAAGTCTTTATTTCAACAACTCCATGTTAACGCAGCTGTTATATTTAATATATTCCCATGTTACGATCGACCATCATTGTTCCTATAAAAATTATTTATTTGCAGTTTCTTTCCATTGTATGTTTCCAATCCAGAAAATTGTTTAAGTGCAGGACTCCTGCTAATATCCGTTACACCCTTCCTTAACTAGTGAATATGCTATAAAGTTGCTACTTATCTATATCTATACTTATAATAAAGCTCAATGTGTGTGTGTGTGTGTGTGTGTGTGTGTGTGTGTGTGTGTGTGTGTGTGTGGGTGTGTGTGTGTGTGTGTGTGTGTGTGTGTGTGTGTGTGTGTGTGTGTGTGTGTGTGTGTGTGTGTGTGTGTGTGTGTGTGTGTGTGTGTTGGCGCTCTACAGGACAGACCGTTGGACCTACAGCTACCAAATTTGGTACATGTATACCTTGGAGGTCCGGAATGTGCACCTCGGAGAACTTTTTTCGAATTTTTAATTAGAATTTGAATTAATTAAAATTTAAGCGAAATTTCGACGTTTTTCCGCTTTAACTTCCGAAAATATTATTGCACAAACATGATTTTTATATCAATTTAAAGATAAAAAAATTAGCTTTCTAATGGTATCAGTTTTTTTAATTTATAATGTAAACTTCTATTTTTAATGAATTTTTAAAGAAATATTTTAACCATGTTTTTTTAGCACGTGACTAGATAAAATAAAAGAATGCCGGAAGTTCAAATAAAAAAAATTATTATCGCAAAATAAATCTAAAGAAATGCAACTTTCAACACGTGACTGGATAAAATAAAAGAAATATAAAATGTGATATTTTCTTTGAAAAATAATTGCAAAGCAAAGGTTTCTACAATCTTTTGCAATATCTATATCATTAACTCAATAAATCTTCTTTATTTACGGTAAACCTGATTGAATTTAGACAGGATATGCATCGAAATCCCGACTTAATGGCATATTTATGTAATCGTTTGCATTATCTGTATCATTAATTTAATACTTTTTTCCCCTTTCTAGCTTTCTTTAAAAAAGAACATATTTAATATTTTGGAAACATCATTGAAATTTTTTTTAATATTTTGGAAGCATAACCGATGGTTAAAACAGACTTATTTATAAAATTAAAGAATATTATTGAGAAAAGGTGTATTTCTAGAACTTTCCGTCCATTATCTTAAGGAAAATATTATTTTCAGGTAAATCAATGCCCGGAATTACTTCAAGGCTAATAAATATGGGATTTAATTGAAAATTTTAGAACGCTTTACTCATGGCGAACCAGCTGGTCGCCAAAGGCGGCTAGTGTGTAATAAAATGGTTACAGACTCTCAATAAGATAGTATACAAAGTAATTTATTGACAACTTTTTGAATTAGTGGTCTTAACTCATAAACGGAGGAAGATACGAGATGAAAATCAATTGAAAACTTGTAGACAATTTTGATTTAGTATGGTAAGATAACTCCCGAAGGGAGGCACTTCCTAATTGAGGATGAAATGCTTACGGCATGACTGGTAATGGTCCTTAGGATTCTACCACAGTTCCCACCAGTGTTGCTGTAGTGGCGGTTCAGTCATTCAGTATTTATTTCTGAGTGCCTTCGGGCGGGACTATGGTAGTATGGCTTAGTATGGTAAGATATCTTGTGTATGTTAATACTAAAAAATTGCGAAAAATGAATATGGTTGGTAGCTATTTTGAAAGCTGTTTTAACATAAAGAAATGAAGAAAGAAACTGAGAATTTTCCTTCATCGAGATTATTTAATTATATCTCCAAAATTGCTCTCCGTTAGTCAATATGTAACACTATGGACTGGATTTCTCATACAACAAAGCAGGTTTTATGGAAGCAAAAGCATCAGTGATTAATAATTAAATTAATTTAATTAGTAAGTTACGCATGATATACAAATCGGGACAGTTTTTAAATGATTTATTCGATCTTTGAAAATCAAAGATTCGATAAAAGGGAACCCTTTCTTTCCGAATTATGTTTCTTCATAAACATGGAATGCAGAAAATTATTGTTACAATGTCTGGTTGATGTTATCCCAGCCAATTAAAACATTTCTTAAACTTCCGATTATCAAAATATTGATTAAAGAAATAATTCATATAGTTATCTGCTTTAAGCTTCATCAATAACCTTTCTTTGGCTCATTTCGAAAAATTATAACCACATAAAAAAGGGAGCTTTTTTTACTTTTAAAGTATTGTAAATATAGCTCAAGAAACCTTTGCTGGATGTATTGGTCAAAACCAGTCTTCCTAATGGACTGTTTTATGGGAAACTCCAGAAAACTTTTGAGTGGATTGATTGGTACTTTTCCATTACCACCAAAAATGCAAAATGACGCCAAATTTCACATTTAAGCAAGTTTTTCACTTGGCGACTTTATTCGTTCATATTGATGACATTTGTTTCGTCAATCACTTCGCTTGACGAGTTGACTCGCGTTTGGTTCACTTTGGTAACACATTGGATCTGTATAACGAAAAAGTAGCGATTAATTGATACTTTCAGACCTCCCCTTTGACCACGTGTGAATTCTTTGTATACTCTGATATTCTGTTGTACTTGTTAGATAGCCATAAAGCAGTCTAATAGAATTTGCGTCCACATGGTTTCGACTAAAATAGAACAAGATTTTGCATACGTCTTCGCAATATTGTAGGGAATTTAGGTTTGCTTAAGTAGTCAGATTCCATCATGATATTATCTGGCATTATTTTTACCAAATTAAATATGGAAGAAAAATTTTTGCTTTAATATTAACTAGCCGCCTTATTGCGACCAGTTGGTTTGCCTGTAGTAATGCATTCTAAAATTTTCAATTAAATACTTGTGTGCCAGGCTCTATTTATAACTTCTCAGCCAAATGTATTTAAACTTCGATAGTCACGTAATATCACGCATATCATATTATTATAGAAGCCTTACGATTGTTTGTTGATTGCACTGTATATCTCTCTGATTTGCAATCAACTATCATGAAATTATGTGGAAAATGTCACATTTTGTATTTGTTCCATGACATTACACTTCTGTTTAAGCTCGTGATGGGCATCATACTTTCTTCAGTTTAATGTGAAATAAGAGTTAATTTAATTATTCGATTTGAGGTTTCGTCAAAGCGACGTTAATCACTGATACACTCTTAAAGTGCCTTTGCAGCTGAAATTAATTCTAATTCTAAAAAAAAAATATGAAAAAATCTCACCGATGTGCATATTTCTGACCCCTAAAGTATACATGTGCCAAATTTGATAGCTGTAGGTCCAACGATCTACAACGATCGGTGGCAAAGCGAGCTTGGATTGCAAAGCAATCCGAGAGGAACTGCATTAGCATTTGCTGGCGTTGGTGAGCATAAGCGAACAGGGGAGGTCCTCTGATTATATATACAGTTAAAAAAAGTCAATAAAAACAAAGATAACATTGCACAAAATTGAAAGTGACATTATTAAATAGGTAATATTTTGAATTTTATTTTATTGTAAAAGTCATTTTTTATGATAATAGTTTTGGAAGATATGGCCTGCAATATACGTGGGTAATAATCCTTCAATCAATAAGTAAATCATAGAAATTACCCTCCTGGAGGTGGTCAAGTCTATTTTCATACCCCATTTAACTTTATTTGATACATATTTTTCATTTATTTTACACCTTTTCTTCTAGTTGAATAGAATCTTTGATGTGCGCTTTCTTTAGCATTTAAAAAAATGTATTAAATATTAAATTCATTAAATAACATTAAATTACAGAAGCATTGAATAAAATTCAGCAGTAAAAACGTTCTTTAAAGCAATCTGGAACGTCCGTTTTTTTTTACAAGCATTTCAGTTTATGTGTAATTTGAGTTGAACTTTTAGTAGTACTCAATTTGATATGTTTTTTAAACTATTAACATTAATTTTTGTATAATTTCAGGACACGGAGATTTCCGGAAGTCCGTTACAGGAGTTCCCTTGCCAGAACCCAGGGACCTCTCATTGGAAATATTCAAGGATCATCACAGACCTACTGTTAATGTGACTTTTCAATTTGCTACTTTTGCAGAATACTTAGCTAATGATATCCTTCTCGCTGTTAGACCGCGTAAGTATCTTTAGAAGTCTTGCAAAAATTCACTACATTTATTCTAATGCTACTTGATTCAGAAAGCTTGAAAACAGGTATAAAATCAAAAGTTTCGACATTAATTTATCATTTTGAATGTGCTAAAAATGGATTTCCTCATTTAAAAAAAACATCGATCTGATGTAGCCAGATTTCTTATCCTTGATTAACCGGTTAATAAAAAATTATTTTACTAACCCATTAATCGCCTTTGGAAAAATACATATCCTTCATGATTAACAGTTTCTATAAACTTCAATTGAACTTTTATATAACAATGTCTTAACAGCTTCCTGGGAAAATGTTTCCAAATTTTAGAAAAAATAATATGCAATAAATTATTATAAAAATAATATAAATTAAAATAATATAAAAATAATGTATAAATAAAAATAATATACGATATATTACTTTAGAAACCATACGCATTTTTGCTCGTTGTGTTTTATAATTTATTTATTTACTGTCTATATTTTTACGATGAAGTAAATAACTATGCCGTTAGCTTAAACAAACAATTAGATATATTAGAACATTTAATTATCTTTTCAGATGGGACAAAAACGGATTTCCTTACTTTTGAAAAACTACCTGATGTAGCTCGATTTCTTATCCTTGATTAACAATTTAATAAAAAATTTATTTCTTTTATTAACCCATTAATCGCTTTTAAAAACTACATATTCATGATTGATAGTAACTATAAATTTCAATTAAATATTTCATATAACAATGTCTTAATAGCTTCTTAGGAAAATGTTTCCAAATTTTAGAAAAAATAGTATACAACAGATTATTATAAAAATAATATACAACTGAAATAATATAAAAATGAAATGTAATTAAAAAATAATATACGACATATTATTTTAGAAACCATACACATTTTTGTCAGTTAAGTTTTATATTTCATTTATTTTCTGCCTATATTTTCACGAAAATGTAATGAACTAAATTGTTAGCTTAAACAAACAATTAGATATATTGCTTAATATAATTGCTTATTTGGCATTATAAGATAATATATTTAAAAATATTTTTTTTTCATTCTTTATTTTATAGATTTCACCTTTTATTTTCCATTCTTTTTCAATTAAAATTCAATATTGCATTGTAATAATTGTAGATTTTTAATCTTGTTATCTTATAGCTATTGATTGTTGTTCAGAAAAAAATGCGAATAACCCGGAATGCAAGCCGATTTCAGTACGGCCCAATGATCCTTTTTATTCACAGTTCAATAAGACCTGTTTAAACTTTCAGAGAACTGTACAGTGTGCATGCAATACTCGTAAGTACATAAAAACAATATTGAAGATATTTTAAATTTCTTCTTGTGTTTCTGAGAATTTATCTGAAAAATCATATACATATTTTCCTTTCAGTTATATGTATTTTATTCTATATTCAACTAACTTTGAGAATTTTGAAAAAAAATTCGAATGTAAAAGAAATATGTCCATTCTATCTGAACAAGAAAAGAGTATTATAAAAATTTCTAGAAAAAAAAAGCAATAAGCATCAATGCCTACTCGTTGCTCTTTTTTTTTTTCTTGAAACTTTATACTTCTCAATGCGAAAGAAATTATTTTACAAGGGATATGTGTGAATAGATGGAAAGACCCAATTTCCTTAAGTTTCTATGTACCCTTTCCTATGGCCATTAAAGGAAACAATATTATTCAAAATAAGTCCCTAAGATTCTGCATAATATCACTTCTTAGAAATATTTTATCAGAATTAATCATGGTTTAATCAGATATAAAATTCAATTCTCTAAAAGAATATGCCTTTTTAATATCTTAAAAATATCTTAACATTTTTTATTTATTTCAGAGCTGCTAATACAAATAACATGCTCTTTGAGAGGGCATTTTTTTCAATTCCTACTATTAGTTCCCACTCTCTCTCTATATTTATTCATATGTACTTCTCGCATACAGTCGATCACCCACCATCACTGAACCTAGCAATATCGACAGAATCCATGTATACTATCAAATTTGATATTCATATTTATATATGAAAATTTGATATTCATATGAACTAACAAATTTTCAATCGTTTTGTATGTATCTTTTCAATCGTTAATAAAATGCATTTTATTCATCCACTCAAGATCAAATATGTATATATATATATAACTTGTAGTGGATGACACTTGATGATAATACAGATTTTTTTCAAATATTAATTCATTCGCTAAATTTAATTAATTTTAAATAGAGTTTCGGCAGTTAGTAATAAAAATTGAAATCGACATGCAATTGCTTAGTCAGTAAAATGCGAGGATTTCAGTATTTTTCACCTGAAGGTGAAGAATGCGATCTCAATTCTTGTGAAAATCAATACTTTTTAATACTTATAATTATTTAATAAAAAAAAATCAGTGAAACAAAACTTTTCTTTGTTGCCTTAAGTAAGAAATGAATATAAAATTTGTTTCTATCACTTATTGATAGTTAAAATTACAAGAATAAAATAGATTTTTCAGAATTAATTTCTCAGATGCTTCCTTTATTGAATTTCTTTGCTTATAAAAGCAAAACTAACACACTAAACACTGAAAATTTTTAAATTTTGTATTTTAATAATATAATTACATAATAAAATTAAAACAAGAACAGATGGATATTTATAACGTAAAAACTTTTTGTAAAATTTTTATGTTTTGATTAAACTTGTGTTATTTTTCCTAGCGCAAAGAGCTCAGAAAAATGGCGTTACTTCTGAAATTGATATTTCTCAGCTATACAGCCCGAATGAAAAGAGGTCAAGGGAACTAAGAACACTGGATGGAACAGGTTTGTGAGTTTGTTTATTAGAGATATAAAAAAATTACTACATTTTGGTGCCATTTTTTATTACAAAAATATTGCAGTGTCGATATTTATGATCTTTATGAAATCTTAACACTAGAAAGTCCGTCGGCGTCAGTTTGGCACCGGTGCCTGTTTAATATATTCTCCTTCTCGTATTTTGGCTGGGAGTTCGATTTTTTTTTTTTGTGTGTGTGTGGTTGGAGGTAATTAGAGGAGATTTTACCACTAAATATGCCTTCAAAAGTTCGTTTTCACACAATGGCGGTTTATCATTACAAATAGCTGTCGTAAATTGCTGTTACTTATGGCTGTTTACAAGCCTATCGACAGTTATCTGTCAGCAACTTAAGCCTACTGAGTGTCTCTTGATTCTTCAATAGTGCCAAACTTGAGCCATGAATAAGATTTAACTATTTCATGTATCACCACTCCCGAAACGGTACTTGAAATCGTGACAGCCTAGAACCCGTGATATATATA
>JAPMOQ010061378.1:25066-54320 GCA_026543055.1 Argiope trifasciata | reverse complement strand
TATATATATATATATATATATATTCCTTGTTTGAGAATATAGATGAAACAATAAATTACGTAACCATCATGTTAAGCTAATCGATATAATTTTTTAGAATACACAAGTAAAATTATAACTTAAGAACAATTTCATAATAATTATTATTGCTGATATATGATCTAAAATTTTATTTATTTTTAGGGCAACTAAAACATAACGATACAAGCGTAGGCTGTTTACTGCCTTCTGGAAAAGGCCCTAATGATCTTTTCTGTCCAAAAGGAGAAGAATCACTGTGCTTCATGTCAGGTAAATGATTTGAAAGAAAACAAAAGATAAAATTTGCACATCATTCTGGCGTGCAAATTCCAGGCATTCTGCAAATTTTTAATTATACGAAGGGTGTTCAAATGAAAAGTTACGAAATGACACTGTGGATATGAAGGAAAAAATTATTCAAAACAATGTACCATAAACCTGATAAACAATCCCATTGATTAACGAGAAGAAGGATTTTTTTGTTCTCAGAACTCCTGTGGCTGTGACGAGACCTTGTCCTTCACACGTCCTTGAGATCACTATTGAATTGGTAGTATTAAAATTTCAAGGTGACCTATCCGGGCCGTAGGGTGGATAATCGTGCTGATCCCACTTGAACTTGACCAGTTCCCAGTGCTTGACCTTGGAGATGTTTGGGCATGGAGCAGATCATGACATGGATCATGGAGCAGAACCACATCTTCCCTGAATATCCCAGACTTTTGTTTATGAAAGACTTGAGTTGTCTTCGAAATGTCTCATAGTAGACATCGGATTTAATGGTTCATCTGTGCTCGAAGAGCTCAACAAGTAGCTTCAATTGAATGAATCTCTTTATAAGAGTCTCTTTATATTTTGCTGCCTCCTGCGCAGGCTTCCATCTACGCTGAAGACTCCAATTTCTTCCCTATATGTCTCGTTACGTTCTCCCATAATGGCAGAGGCAAATATGTTAACGGTTACGTTGTTGCGACGTTTCATACCTTTTCATTTGAATACGCCTACACATTCTATATGGTTGAACATTGGTTTTTAGTAAATAATACCATGCAACATTTACGACGAGTAGATTTAGATACCAAATTTTAATTTAGTTTTCACAGAATAAATTATGATGTTGCTCTAGAAATGTCAAGTTTAAAATTTTTCACTTTTGATTTTCTTCACGTGCACATTTCACAGATGGATAATAGAAGATTCTGTTTCATAATGCCGCATTATTTTGGTATCCCAAAACAATTATTGCTTTTACTGTAAGTGCATATGTTATCTGACCAGTGCTTTTCAATAATTATTTCTAGGGAGCAATGAGATTGAGTTGTCTTGAATTTTGTTTACATGCACACTCTATAGATGAATATTGAGAAGTATTGTTCCAAATCCGTGATATCGCAAGAAAATATTGCTTTCATTGTAAGTAGTAAAAGCATGTGTTGTCAAACCAGCGTTGTAAAAGAGTGAGTGAGTGATTAGATTATTTTAGCTTGTATTTTCTTGCATATGCATTTTGTTAAAAATGATGAAAACATTTAGTTAAGGACAAATAGCTTCTGTGGATAATTTGTGGGCTTTCAGCTTTCTTCAGAACGGCGAAAGGGTTCATTACTTCGTATACGTTAATGGAATTGATAAATACAAAGCAAGGAATTTTAGTCGTCACTCCTAATTTATTGCTATACAGAATAAATTGTTAAAATTACAATTAATGAATAAATGCTCGAAAAAAATTCACACACTTTAATAAATACAGTCGAATCCCGTTAATTGGACCACCGGGTAATCGGACCAGCCGCTTAATCTAACCGAATCTTAAAGAACCAAAACAAATCCTATGTACATAAGCATAATATTATTCGCTTATTTGAACCAAAATTCCATTTAAACGGACCAAAGAACGCGGCAGGGAAGATGAAAAAGAAGCCACAAGTCGCCTGTGTACAGCAGGAAGTCCGAAAGGGAAAAGAACCAGTGGGAGGTGAGCAAGCTCTTTGTTTCTTAGAACGGGCAGCTACGTAGTAAGTTCTTCAAATGTTGTCTTGAATTTCATAAGAACTTTTTTTATTGTGCTTCGCATGCTGAGTATCGTGTAGATCATTTCGAAAAATTTGGTTGTAAATTTATTTTTCAATGAATAAAGTTCATAGGCAACAGTAGTTCTTGTTTGTATGTTCACCATACGCGTGTGCCGCACAATATAGATCATAATGACATTTTAATATGTTACGTATAGCACGTCTCGTCTTGTAACATAGGGCATGTTCGTGTAATCGGACCAGCCGGTTATTAGGACCAAAATGATCGCGTCCCGATGTGGTCCGATTAACCGGAATCGACTGTAATTAATATCAATGCATTTACAAATTCTTCATGCAGGTGATTCTAATAATATGTAGAGATTCTATGATGTCTTGCAACATTTTGAAACTTAATCGAAAGTATTTCAGTATAAAATATGTAAAATACTAGAAGAGGTGACGATTTAAAAAGGAGTCAAATTAAAGAGAATAGAGTGCCAAAAATCCTCCAAAAAGAGCCAAATTAAAGAGGAAAACGTGCCAAGAAGCATCATTCAGGCAATCTAGATGGTCTAGATGACCGGTTCCATTATTATTGTCAAATTTCAGCGAAACTCATTTACTGTTCCGACTGCAACTAGAAAATCTGCAATAGTTTAATAGTACTGAAATTAAAGGCATGACATATTATGTGGGAATAGCTGACAAAACTGGAGAACAGGTTACGATTGTTTTGGGGTTCGTAGACATCTTCAAATGAATTTCCCATTTCATATTCTTTAGTGTGAAGTATACGGTGAAATAGTTAAAGTGAAGTTATCTTGATATTGAATGCTCACAGATCTATCCAACATACAAAACGCTCTGTAAAATTATTTTTAAAAAAACATTTTTTACTTTATTGCCACTTTTGCATGTTTATATGCACTCAATTTCATCTGATTGGTATTTCTTCTTATAAAATCTTACATTTTTCTGATATCTGTTTGTGTTTTCTCACGTTCCTTAATTCTTCGCTTGAAATTCCCTTAATTCACTTGAAATTTCAGTCGCCCCTTGTTTTCTTCACACGCTTCAGTTTCACAGTTCGTTATGTAAGGAGGTTTCTAAAAAGATGACATTCTAAACAAGATTAATCCCTTAACTGTTTCATTTTCTTTACTTTCTAATAAGATGGCGCTTTCTAATTTGGGAATATTTTCTTATTTGGATTGAAATGGAAATCCGTTGAATACTTGATTTATCTATGTATTCAAAGTGATTTTTAATATTGAATGATAATAGTAATAAATGATTTATTTTTTGTTTACATAGATAAATCGATGCACTATAATTCGATTTATCGAATTTCAAACCTACATCGATATGTCGATGCAAGTCTGGCATTGGGTCAAAACAGTTAAGAAGTTAAACTTTTAATTCTAGGCTGGGGAGGGGGGGGGGTAAAAGTAATATAAATAAACATAGTTGGATTGTGTAACTTTCCACTTGATAGAATCATTCGAGCTTCTTTTTTTCCAGTCTTTCTTCCTTTTTTTCATTACTGTATAACTGTAGTCGAGACAATAGTCTTTTCGATTACTATCAGTTTTGCTATATTTTGCATAGCTTTTGGATAGATTTCGCGCATTTTTCGTTTTATTGTGGAAAGCCTTGGTTTCGGTTTATTATGGCAAAAAATAGAAAAAAATACACAATTTGTCAGAGGAAGAGTGTGTTCATATTATGAATAAACTAATAATTTAAACTTTGCTGACCAGCGACGAGTTAATTCGTCTCTTCATACCCAAACGTTGCTGACCGGTGACGAGTTAATTAGTCTTTTCTTACCCAAACGTTGCTGCCCGATGACGAGTCAGCAACGTTCTCCCATATTCAATTACAAAATAATAGCAGGTGACATGACATAGTTTCTGTGTAAAATTCCCGGCCAACAAAGTGTTAAAAAGATAGAAAAGTGACAACATTAAGACTGAAAATTTATTTTCTGTGATTTTTTTTTTCAAAGTAATCCTTAGCAACACCTAAGCCTCGTGCTGTGGAATGATTCTTTTGCGTACGCTCTGTTCGGTGCATATGTCTAGGTTAGAGGCTTCCCTTTCCGAAAGAGTTTGACACTCCCAAAAATAATAATAATTAACAATTATTCAGATAATAACAAATAGATGGTCCCATCAAGGATTTTCTTACCCTTATTTGACTACTTTATTATTTGGCACAAATACATGAAAATTCAAAAAGTATAATATCAATTATACTAATTTAATATTTGGGACAAATATTAAATTAGTATCATTGAGAATATATGTTTTTTCAATTACCAAGAGACAAAAAATTTGTTCTGTTATAATTTTAGAGGTTAAGGTAAAAAATGTAGATTAAT
Organism: Argiope trifasciata; assembly: GCA_026543055.1. Taxonomy (NCBI): domain Eukaryota; kingdom Metazoa; phylum Arthropoda; class Arachnida; order Araneae; family Araneidae; genus Argiope; species Argiope trifasciata. The sequence continues at coordinate 49,901 of JAPMOQ010061378.1, read as the reverse complement.
TTTTAATTAATTTGAATTAAAATTAAAAGATTAAAAAACAAATTCCTCTCAGATGTACCTTTCGATCTTCTATGGCATGTATGTATCAAGCTTGGTGTCTCTAGTCTAATAAAGTACCTACACATACACATACACCTTTATTAGTAATAAATATAATATTCCAGCCATGTGCATTTTATTTCTAACTAGCCGCCTTTGGTGACCAGCTGGTTCACCATGAGTAATGCGTTCTAAAATTTTCAATTCAGTCACATATTCATTAGCCTTGAAGTAATTCCGGGCACTGATTGGTCTGAAATTAAAAATGTTTTTTTTTTCGTGATACTGCCAAAATATTAAATAGGTTTTTTTAAAGAAAGCGAAAAAGGAAAAAAAAAAATATTGAATAAATGATTTAGATGTTCCAAACGATTATAGAAACCTTGGCTTTGCATTTATTTTTTTAAAAAATATCACATTTTATAATGGAAAAAAATTATTGAATTAATGATACAGATATTTCAAACGATTATAGAATTATGCCATTAAGTCGGGATTTCAATGCATATCCTGACTAAATTCAATCAGGTTTACCATAAATAAATAAGATTTGTTGAATAAATGATTTAGATATTACAAACGATTATAGAAACTTTTGCGTTGCATTTATTTTTTTAGGAAATATCCCATTTTATGTTTATTTTATCCAGTCACGTGCTAAAAGTATCGTTTCTTTAGACCTGACTTACGATGAAATTTTTTATTTTTTTATTTTTCAAACTTCCGTCATTGTTTTCTTTTATTTTATCCAATCGCGGGCTCAAAAAAACATGGTCAAAATATTTCTTTAAAAATTCGTCAAAAATAGAGGCCTAAGTTATACATTAAAACATTGATACCATTAGAAAGCTAATTTTTTTATCTTTAAATTGATGTAAAAATCATGTTTGTGCAATAATATTTTCGGAATTTCTAACGGAAAAACGTCGAAATTTCGCTTAAATTTTAATTAATTCAAATTCTAATTAAAAATTCGAAAAAAGGGCTCCGAGGTGCACATTCCCAACCACCAATGTATACACGTACCAAATTTGGTAGCTGTAGGTCCAACGGTCTGGCCTGTAGAGCGCCAACACACACACACATTAAGCTTTATTATAAGTATAGATTAGTATTACATTATTCTTTATATCAAGAAAAAAAAATGAAACACTCTTCATGATAATAATTTCATCTCAAAATTCTAGGTGACCCTCGCACAAACCATCACACTATTGCCACAAGTTTGCTGACTATTTATATGAGAGAACATAACAGAATAGCAAAGGCCTTGAAGCAGATGAACCCTCACTGGGGAGAAGAAAAGTTGTTCCAGGAAGCCAGGTTTAAAAATAGTTTCAAAATACTGTTACAAACACATCTTATCTAAAAAATGTACAGATATCTTCGAAGCTGAATATCCTTTTGAAAATTTGTGCAATTAATTCGTATTCTGTATCATTTTGCATACATATTATATTCTGATTGAGGTGAAGAAAAGTTATTTCTGAAAGTGAGGTTTAAAAACAATTTCAAAATACTTTTATTAACACATCTTTTCCCAAACGTATCTTATTTCAAAAATGTATAAATATCTTCGAAGCTAAATGTTCGTTTTAAAACTTTTGTATACTTATTTTGAATATCCTCATTAGAGTGAGGAAAAGTTATTTAAGGAAACTAGTTTTGACAACTGTTTCAAAATACTTTTATAAACATTTCCCATCCCATCTAGATACCACAAATCTCTATTCAATTAAGTTAGGATAACAACATATTATTATTAACATAGATAAAAAAAATAGATGAATTGTAAAAAAATTATAAGTTAGAAGCTTTCGAATAACAGCAGAAAGCTTGCGAAATAGTTAAAATAACTTCGAAGCTGAATCTTCTTTTAAAAACTTTTGTATATTTACTTTGTATTTTGATGATTTTATTTGTATGTTTACATTTTTTTACATTGCTATTGAAGAAAAGTTTTTTCATGAAACCATGTTGAAAAATTATTTCAAATACTTTTATAAACACACGTTGTCTAAAATATTTAATGTCATGTCTTATTCCAAAAATGCACAAACACATTCAAAGCTGAATGTTGTTTTTTTTTTTAACTTTTGTATATTTCTTTAGTATGTCTCCCCTGCGAGAAGAAAAGAAATTTCAAGAAATCTCGTTTAAAAGACTTTAATAAACTTATCTAAACGTATCTTTTCTCAACTATTATCATCATGTCTTATCAAAAATACCAGATATATTTGAAGTTGACAATTCTTTTTAAAACTTTTGTTTTCTCATCTTACATTACGGTGTTCCTATTACACAGATTCTCAAACCTATCTATATCTATACTTATAATAAAGCTCAGTGTGTGTGTGTGTGTGTGTGTGTGTGTGTGTGTGTGTGTGTGTGTGTACTTTTGTAAACATACTTAGTATACAATCACTGGGAAGAAGAAAAGTTATTCCAGGAATCCAGGTTTAAAAATAGTTTCAAATATTTTTATAAACATATCTTGGTTTAAAATACCCAGTGCTTACTATGACATTTCATTCCATTTAAGTTCGGAAATATAAGGTATTGATAATCTCGTACATGATAAAAGAAATATATTGTAAAAGAAATTATAAGTAAGAAGCTTTCGAATAATACTAGAAATTTTTTTAAAAAAATGTATAAATATCTTCGAAGCTGGAAGTTTTATTTTACCTCCAATGGGGTTGCCCCGGGGTATGGACAATTAAATAGAGAATAAGATATTTCTGGAACAAAAAAAATTCAAAATCTCATTCTCGAATATGCCTGGGTTACCACTTATGAAGAATAAAAGGGACTAATTATATTTCAGTTTCAAAACTGATGTGTATTAACAAGAAAAAGGAAGCGAATTTCTATTTTAAACAAAAAAAGAACAAAAAAAAATTTAATAAAGATAAAATGCAAGTAAATCTCTCGAGCTTAGACAAATTTTTAATCCCGACTGATCATTGGCTAGAAAGGTTTATACATAATCATTACAGAAAAAATGTCAAAATACGATAATTAGCAATAAATTGTATTAATGAAAAATGAAAAAAACCCTAACAAATAAAAAAGATAAGGTGCAAGTTTTTGAAAATTAAACTAGGTATTTAAAAAGACTACGATTTATTTAATATGCATATAATCACGTCCTAATTCAGAGCCATTTTAATTTAGTATATCTGAAACATTTTCTTCAAACTGCAATTTAATATTAGAAACCTTAATATAAATTCGGATGTCACGCAAAATATAATTTTTCTTATTATAAAATTACCATCAGCAAAGACTTATATACTATCTTATATACTGAATATATATAATAATATAATATATTAATCTCTTGATATATATTAATAATATAATAGTGATAATATATTAATCTCTTATATACTGAAGTATTCGAATAGCTTTCTCATTATTCTTTACATCATGCATTTGAAATTTTTTTAGAAAAGGTGTTTTAGTATATATTTTGGTGATTGCAAATATGTATCCCTCATAAAAATATTCTATTCATTCTTTTTCTTTCAGAAAAATTAATATAGCAGAACAACAGTGCATAGTCTTCAAGCATTTTCTGCCACTTCTCTTGAGCCCTCGTATTATGGACGAATTTAATTTGACTGTTCCTGACGGTGCCAAAGGCATTCATTACAATCCAAATATCATACTTGGTATGTGGAATGAATTCGGAGTTGCATCATATAGACTTCACAGTTTGGTGCCAACAAATATCGGTTCACTGAATCTTCGGTTCAAAGATACGTATTCGAATCCTATCCTTATTCGTGAAGGACACTTATCTCAACTAATGAAAGGTGCTCATCAAGTACCGTCTGAGCAATACGACCGCTACATGGTCACAGATGTTTCAGATTACTTGTACGAGTAAGTTGTGGATTTACGATGTTCGAGGTTGCTTCATAAATTCTATTTTTCATTATTATTAATGTATCTTGGAATTGCTATTGTGGTAATTATTGTTATTTAATATCTCGCACTATTTTCTACACGCGAATAGTTTTAACCTTATCTTTGTAAATCAATCCTCAGGCCTGTATAAAGAAGAAAAAATGGCATATTTTTAAAGGCTCGGCCCTAGATTATTCTAGGGTGGGCTAAAGAATTTTTGGAACTTGTCCATTATCCCGATGCAAATCTCGTCAAACAGTCTTCTTAGCGATAGTAAACAGTCGCCATTTTGCCGCAGGAAACAAAATGATTTCGACTTCTTTAAAAATGAATTTCTGTTTTCATAAATATTTTGTCTAATCTGCTCAGATGACGAGAACCTCTATTATACCACTAAGCTACTTTAGTTCTGCCTCTGAGCCTATGTATAAAAAGACATAACCTGCATCAGACCACAAAATCCAAATCTGCCAGAAAATCGATCCTCGGGTCTTGTGAGTCTCCTGCAGGATAGAATAGACGAACGTCATGAGATCATCAGGTCCCGGATATAGAAAAGGGGATGAAGTCATTAGATTTTAATTGAAATTTAATTAAATTGAAGCGATAAAAAAGCTTGAAAGCAACAAACAAAATTCATTTATGTGAAACAAGATGTCCAAGGTCAAAATTCGAAATCTTGCGCGATTTCTACAAGAGAACCAAGGATTGGTCTTTCCAAACCCAAACCCTGCATAAATTTTCCTTGTGCATCTGAGCACAGCTCTTCTCCAGAATATATGAACTTCAATAGATTTCATCCACTCATACTTCCAACCGAGCATCCCATTCACCATCATAACATTGTATGTAGTTACTTTTTCTGTGCTTTTTATATGTAAACTGATTTTTTTTCCCTTAATAAATATGCCGACATCCTTTCAGCCGGCAGAGAATCTTAGAGGTTCCAAATAGGGGATATTTTATGATAAAAGAAAGAAAGTAGTGTACTTTTCAAGTAGTGTACATTTCATTGCGGTTTTTTAAAACGATCTTCCATCTCTTATCCTAATTCCTAGCTCAGAAAGTTGTTCAAGAACTTAGATTTTTGTTATCATAAAAACAAATATGAAAGATATCGTACTTTGAGCATTGTCCACCTCACTTCTGCCAACTAAATGTTTAATCTTATGTCTGATTACTTTGCAGGTTTTTAACCGCCACTGTTAGCTAATTTGACAAAATATTTATAATTGAATTGATTGAATTCATTATGTCATTCCAAGTTCTCTTGAGCTATTTACTAAAATTCCCTTGAAATATATGTAGAGGAGGTCCTCAGGAATAATTACGATTACTGTATTATAGACGTCTAATTGATATAAAAGATTTTATGATTTGGTGCTTTGATATTAAATAGAACCAGCGGGTGACCGAGCTCCGCTCGGAGAAAACAGGTATCGAAGCTAACTCGAAGATTTAAATTTTCAATTGTGATTTATCAGAATAATACCTGCCATAAGAAAATTTGTGAAACCGTTGGTGAAAAGATAACCGGTTAAACCTCGGCTTTTCATCGTCCACATGCGATGTCATGTCTTGATGTTCCATTGGAAATCTCCATCTGCACTGGTCTCTTCCATGTTTGCTGACAATACACGGAGCGCTTGGGTTCATATCACCACACGGGTTATGGATCATCCATTTCGAGATCAGTTCCTTGAGTTCCGTATCATCTTCTGGAAACTTTATTAGTTCGCTATATTGGCTATAGATGGCAGCACGTTACCGCTTGAAACCTATTAGCCATTATGGCGAACTAATAAAGTTTGAAAATATCCTATCTGTAACTCTAAACTGCTCGACCGTAGCACTTCAAAACCGGCGCCAATCGATTCCTCGTGGCCAAAAACCCCAGACCCCCAAGTTTACCGGCGTTTATTAATTCTGGGGCGATTTTCGACTTGGCAACCATTCCTCGTATTGTAGTATAAGATTAAAGTAATAAAGGTTAAAGAACATACACTGTCAATACAGTTAAAGAAAGAGCACAGAAAAATACAAGTCGAGGTTTATTTGAAAGTGTTAATTGAACTAAAATATTTAAACACTGAAATAAGTTTGTAATTTTTGTATGCCTTAGAATGAATTGAAAAAAAGGCAAATAGAATTACCAACTCTGTGCTGCGTTTGCAATATCCACAATACATTTCTAGTTAAGCAAAAGATTAGTGTACTTTCTTCAGCTTCAAAAACAGAAATTATTAAGTTATCTGGAAATATATTGTCTAGAATATTTCCAAATTCTTATATAAAACCCTATTCTCATGAAGAGCAACTCGAAGAATCTAAACATCAGAGTAATGCATTTTTAAAAGAAGTCATGAAAAAATTATTTCATAAGTTTCTTGAAGGCGCTGAAGAAAAACTTTCAAACCCAAAGACCCTGAAAATTGAATTTTCTTTATGAGGAAACGAATAAAAATACAAAAATCTAAGATTTGTTATTAGAATTCCTGAAAACTATACAATCAAGCTCAATAACTGATGAACAAATATTTTCACTTTCAGGCAATACTGTGTCCAAAATAAGAACAAGACAGATCCCGTTCAGTGGATATTTTATGTTTTTTTAAATCCTGTTTTAAAATTAAAATTAATGAAAATAATATAAATATTATTTCAATTATTGGAATTTCCGTTATTTTAAGTAAGTAATATGTATATGTAATACTTAATTTTTTAATATTTGGACTTTTGGTATAGATTTTGCTTTTTATATAAATTAAATTAAATATTTTTACCCATTCTTTTTTTTGTCAAAAATCTGAAAACGGGCTAAAACCGTTTTTTGGAAATATTGAATTCAAAAACTGGCATTTCCAAAAAGTCGTTTTTTGTATAAATACTATTCCTAAATAAATAAAAAAAAAACATTGTTCTAGAATTAAGCTTTTTGTTAGAATAAAAACTAAAAAGGAAGCTATCCTGCTTATTCATATTATTCTTGCGTACTAAACGTCTTATCTTTTGTGCAACTGTGCAAAATTTTATATAGGTCTGTTAATTGCTAATTCGTCCACATATCTATATCAATGATTGAAAAGACTGCGTCATTCCATGTTTTGTTGGGCTATTTACTGAAAGGGTCTTGAAATGTATGTGGGGGATGGCCTGTAGCATTATTCATTATTTTTGAACTTTGCATATTTAATTGCCGTAAAATATTCTACACGTTTTGAATGAAGAATTTAACTTTTACTTAATAAAAATAAAATAAAAACGTAAACAAATTAAAATACAGTTATATCTGTTCTTCTTTGCTTATCTACTTTAGTTAAGTCCATTATCCAACTCACAAACTCTGGTCGAATCCTCAAGTGGCCCTGGTGAGTGGGAGTAACTCACCAATCAAAACTTTTAAGTGATTTCCGCATGTATATGAAGATTCACAGAAATGTATTTATTGAGATTCAAGAGTATGGCTTTAAAATTCTTTATAATCTACTTTTCTTCTTATCTCTTCATTTCTAGACAACCTAAAGTGCCGTATGGACAAGACATAGCATCACTCAACATCCAAAGAGGAAGAGACCATGGATTGCCGCCGTATATACAGATTGTGAAATTTTGCTCGGAAGGAGCAATCATTATCTCATCTTTCGATGATCTCTACAAACTTGGATTGATGTCGAAGGATAATGCTGATCTGCTGGAGAGTACTTATGAGTAAGATTCAATTCAGTAACTTGTTTTAAGAGACAAACGCTTTTTAAATGAAAATAGTGAAGTCTAAACGATATTTTGTTGCCCAACTGACTTATATAATTCACAAAATCACTAGTCTGATCAGTCCAAAGGGAAACAATTAAAATGAATTTCCAGACTACAGCAACAGCAACACTGATGGGAACTGCGGTTGGGTCCTAAGGGACATTACCGGCCGCGATACAACTATTTACATGGGAATTGTGTCCTGCCATAGATGGGAGATAGCTATCCCTACTTTTTTCTGAATCCACCAGCATGGCGAGTATTAACCATCATACCAGTAGCTGCTCATTCGCATTTTTTGAGAATGGAAGCTCAAATTTTACAAGCAACAGTTTTCAGTTTTTACACATGGCAGCTCCCCACTGGGAGAACTGATATATGTATAAAGAAATTGATTTTGCTATTAAAGATTTCTTATAGTTTTTGCTATATTTTCCTTAAAGCCCTTTCAAATTTTTAGAGGCGCTATTTCAAGTAACCAGAGTGATCGATAACTATTGGGTTGTTCGGAAAGTCATTTCGTTTTTTTTCGTCAAAATGAAAAGAAATTTTCGTTTAATGAATAAATTAATTATTAAATTATAAAATTGCCATTCTGGTCTAATACCTATTGCCATATTTTTGGTAGTAACATGATTACACGCTCATAAAAGTTTTGGTCTTTGCTGTAAAAAAACTGATCGAGGTGATTTTTGGCCTCCTCATTTGAAGGAAAAATTTTGCAAATCAGTTCTGGTACTGATGTACTGTTAACACATCTTCTCCACACATATTGGCTAATTTATTTCTGGCTTGACAGCATTTTTACCTTTTATATAGCAAAAAAGAAAAAAATGACGAAAATGCTGTTTATTGCTCTCCATATTTAAAAGGGCACCATCCAAAAACTACTGCGAAGAATCAGCTGCACTTTTTCACACTCAAACCTTGCTATATCAGCTCTTAAAACATAAAATGATTTTGCGGTTTAAGTATGAAATTGTGTGCGAAAAATACAATTAAATCCTCTGTCGGGAAAAAACGAAATTACTTTCCGAACAACCTAATAATTCTTTTAAAACCTCTAAATATTCTCTCTAAAGTATGGTTAAGTGCAATATATGCATTTTTCATTTATAAATGTTAATGCCATTTATGACAATCCAAATTCGTTTCAGATCTTCCTATTTACTTAATACGATATATTTCGTATGCCACCTTTCTTAATATGAGCAAATATTTTTGTCTTTATCGTTATTTTTGTTTCGTATGAAGGTGACTCGCTTTTCTTTTTGGTACCTATGCCCAATTCTTTTTTATGCCTATATCTGATAAGGTGATTCGCTCTTTCTTTAATCACTCCGATATCTGAAAATAAAATATTTTGTGCTGAGAATAATTAAAATTCGTTGGATTCCAAACTGATTCTTTAGTTTGGCAGAAACGCAGATCAGAAATATAAGTTAAGAGTCATTGACGCATTTTTCATTTATAAAATTTAATGACATTTATGAGAATCGCAATTCGTTTCAGAACTTGATAAGTATTTACTTAATACGATGTATTTTGTATGTCACCTTTTTTTAGTATGCGGAAATCTTTTTGTTTTTATCGTTATTTTTGTTTCATATTGAAGTAGCTCAATTTTCCTCTCGATACCTACGCTTGATTCTTTTTGATGACTATACCTGATAGGGTGACTCACTTTTCTGATACCTGAAAACAAAATGTTTTGTCCGAGAATAAATAAAATTCGTTGGATTCCAAACTGATCCTTTAGACTGGCAGAAACACAGATAAAATATAACGGTAAAAAGGTGCCTTTTTAGTTATTAGGCTCTCATTACCTGATGGGTGTAATAGTGCTGTGAGGTCCAGTTATCCGAATTCCAATTAAGGTGGTCTTAAATATTATGGCAGGATGTTATAAAATATCCTGATGGTGAATCCTTTGATTCAACTTCAGTACTCGGTTATCCGGTGTAGCGATAATAATTGCTTTATTTAAATCCGAGGTAGTCAAATGCTGTGATATTTCCTTTGTGATTTGTATTTCATTCCAATATACATAATACGCATTTTTTTTTAATTATTCTCTTTTTTTTTTCATACTTTAGAGCGGTAGAAGACATCGACATGTGGGTGGGGATGCAATTGGAATATCACATGCCGGGAGCCATTACGGGTCCTTCAGCTGTGTGTATCAATGCAAAGCAGTTTTATTTCAACCAGAAAGGAGATCGATTCTATTTTGACATCGAAGGACCTGAAGCTCCCTTTACAGATGGTAACTTTTTCTTATAAATGGTGTTTCATAAATGATAGGAGTAACTTTAAGGGGTGATAGTACACATCAAGACGAGTAATAGTAAATAGGAAACCAAGTGTCCCAAACGTCTTCCGAAGGAGATAGGCTCCATCAAAGTTTAGGGTCCTAAATTTCACATGATCATAAAAAACGGAAAAAGGAATCAATTCACTTGCAATTTCGGCTAAAATCATTCTTTAAATTAGTATTTTCTTTAAAAAAATTTTTTAACACAAAGTTAATAAAAGGCCGATGAGGGCGCTCTAGACTTTGGAGTACCGAACAATTACTTTACCAGTATTTTTATTTTGTTAAATGTTTACTAAAGTTTAGAATTTAACTTAAATTTTGAAAGCGAAACTATCGTGAGCGGTTAAGTAGCGCAAATTTGATCGCATTCAGGGGGAGAGGAAATTGAAATGCTCGAATGTAATGAGCAAATAAAAAACGATAAAGAAAACTTTAAGAGGTGATAGTACAACATAAAAACAATCAACTTTCATTAGAAAATGCATAGTTTGAATTCAAACGCAAACGTGTTATTGCATTTTCAAATTTACCCATGCAAGCGTTATAGCTGCAAGTTTCTGGAAGAAGAACATGAAATTGTGATATAGGGAAGAAGAAGAATCCAGCGAGTAATGTGGTTCCAGCAGGATGGAGCACCAGCTCATTATGCGCCAGAAGGACGAAATTATCTAAACGCAACCTTTCAAATCAATGGATTAGGCGAGGTGGTCCTGTCCTTTGGCCAGCGATCGCAATATCTTTCATGCCTGGATTTCATTTTGTGGGGACACCTGAAGAGTCTTATGCATGAGACTCCTATCGAATCTGCAGAAAAACTCGTCGCCAGACTTTCGACCGTTGCAGGGGAGGTGCGCGATACTCCTGGCGTGTTTCAGAGGGTTCGTGAATCGCCGTTGTACCGCATACATCGCCTCTAATCCTCAGGGTTTCGAACAGCTATTGTAATCATTTATAATTAAACTTTTTTTTATAAAGTAAATGTTCTTTGCTTTATTTTTTGTCTCTTAAAACGAAATCTCTTTAAGCGCCCTCTATCTCCATCAGGTTAAAATTACGACTATGATTTCTTTGATGAATGTTGTTTGTTTTGGTGTCGTACTATTACCTATTAAATTTTGCTTCATCATTTATTATTTTTCCCATTCGATATAAGCGTTTAAAATTTAACCCCCTGAACATGAATAAATTTGCGCCACTTAACCGCTCCCGATAGTTTCAATTTTGCATTCAAAACAAAACAACATTAAAAACATCAACAAATAAGGCAAAAATATATTAAAAAAACTACATAAGAGTATTCAACCAATAACTAAAAAAATTATTTTTTAATTAGTAAAAACTACTGGCTGGTTTTATGTAATTTTAATATAACCGAACATTATGTTTTCAATGTTATTAATTTTAATAAACAAGTTAAGGGCATTCCAATGGGTACAGCTTTCTGAAGTGCTTTAGCTAATATTTTCCTGCGTTATTATGAGAAGAAAAAAAAATAAAATAGAAACTGCAAAATGGAGAGGTGCAAAAATTCGATTTTTATCGTGGACTCTTTAGTTAACGGGCTTGTTAATAACAAATGCCATTAGAAACAACAGCAACAAATAGATAGACCGTTATTTTATTCTGCAGTAGATAGCAACAAAATAAAGTATGGCCTTCAAAACTATAGATGATAGGTTCAAATTTGAAATTTGGATAAAGTGAAAGAAAATTATCTTAAGGAAGAAAAGCAATCGTTTAGTTTGAGATTTGCTAGATTTGCAAAATTATTTCAGAAAAAAATCATTTAAAAACCAAATTTTGAAAAATTGAGACAACACTGTAATTGTTACCAGTTTACACAATCTTGCTTGGGAAGGACGCTAGGAGAAAGTAGATTTGAATTTCTTGGTAGGTAATACAATATTCTGAGATCGATTGTGCTACTGCAATCGGTCCCACAACAATGATAGGATATACTTTAATCATAAAAGTTTAAATGCGGCAGATGAGTAAGGATGATGTTTCAGTTGGCAATTTTAAAAGTCCAGACTCACCAACTGTCATTCAGACCATCAAGCATAAATGTAATTCAGGTCTGGTTATCCATTTTTTCAACGGATTTGAAAACCTATTTTCTATACATTTGATATCTAGCAAAAATATACATAAATTTATTATTATATGAAAATACGATATTGTTTTCGCTACAGATTTTTGGAACCTCAAAAAGTGAAGACAGCAAACGGGCTATTTTATCCTTTTTCGTTTTTGTTTAATGGAGTCGGCTTTCACAGTATAGCTTTTGAAATATACTTCATCTGCTAATGTACTTTTATTCTGGGGTCGGCTTTCCCAGTATAGTTTTTCCAATATTTATCATCTGCTAATATAGATATATTTTGGACTTGGCTTATTATCTAACTCACACAAAGATTTTTTAAAATAAATCCCAAAAATTAAAATATTGTTTGTTTAATTTTTAGATCAGAGAAAATCTCTGAAGCAGTGCTCTTTTGCTAGAATCTTGTGCGATGACACCGATATGAATGAAGTCACAAAGAATCCGTTTCTTCTTCCCAGTGAAGAGTAAGTTTCATCTTTATCAAAATTTATAAAAATTTTTTTTAAATTAACTGAACTTGTTTTTTATTTCTGATTTTTAATGGAATAAATAATTATAGTCTTTTAATAATTTATTTTTTGTAGCATTATAAAATCTGAAATTTTATAGAATATTATTTAAGGTATCCGACAACGTTTGAAGAAAAAGTTTTGAAATTTGGGTTTTTTAAAACTATTTAAAACTACTGTTTTTAGATATATTGTCAATTATGATGCAAAATACTATAAATACAAAAAAAAAATGTTAAAAAATATAATATATTTTGAGAAATAGGAAAATGTGTAGTAAATGTTAATGGAATTGAACCAAAATTGAAATAAAATTGTAATGCAGCAATCCTATTTCTCTTTGTAAACAAGTTATAGTATACAATGGTGAACGAATAGAACCTAAATCTAAGAATAATGTTGAAATGCAAAGAAGTTATGGGTAAAAATATACGTTTATATGCATTTTTCATACCAATTCACAACTTATTTTTTCTAAAAACTCCCATAAATGAAAAAGTATTGCATCAACAATAAAGCTTTTGGTTCATTTAATTGCCCATATCATTTCAAACACACGTTGAAGTTTTTATGTGAATACCTCTATTAGATTTTAATATATTATGCTAACGGTGGAGAACTTTTATGAAAATTGATGTTTTGAGAAAACTGAAGTCAAAGAGAAATTTTAATTGAAAAATATGTGACCTTGTATGATAGTTCAGGCCTTTCTTTTCCTAGAAAAAAAACTATTTTGGATAGAGAAATATTTAGATTACAAGAAATAACAATTTTTAAAAACCGCCTATGTGGTCGATAACCAGTGCTTTTAACGCAATCGGATACCTTAAAGATAAGTCACAAAACGGAAATGATAAGACTTTTCAATCAATCTGGTGTAAATCTCTTTATAAAAAATTATGCTTATCTTTTTTTGGAGTATAAATTAATAGCATTTTTCTAAATTTATATATACGTTAACTTTTTAGTTAATAAATGTGTACATCGATGGATCGAGAAAAAATAAACATTTAAATAGCCGACAATGAACTATATGTTTCAGCTTATAAAGTGTATTTACTGTGTAATTTTATTCTATAAAAAAATTAGATGATGTTTTCATGGGGCAATCGTTATTTCATTTCAATTATTCCAATCAAATTTCGGGGAGAAACTATCATTGCTTATAAGCAGTATGTACATATATTTATGTATATATGTTTATGTACTTAATAAACAGAGCATGGTAAGACAATTAAAATATTACAGCTTTGCTGTTTAGCAATTTGACTGAATCTTAGATATCTATACAATTTTATTGAAAAAACATATCCGATTTCCTCGATGATTCATATATTATACAAAGCTGTTCTGACGTAGAATGTGAAATTGGGTTTGTTTTAAGACAAAGATATCAAATGTATTAGCTAAGCTTCGAACATTGAATTTTAAATTGATTGAATTGCTTTACATTTGGAGGAGGGTTTGACTAGAAATTAAAAGTATTTTTTATTTTGGAAATTTATGAGGGAAAAAATGAAATTTTTTATATATAAAATGAATTTATATTTCAGCTCTGTTTAATGAATTAGTAATTAAAGAGAGTAAATTTATAAATGCATCAAAATATTTTAATTGTTAGATCTATATTAAAAGTATATGGGAAAAAGAATTTATTTCATAATTTAAAAAATTATTCTGAAATTTCTATTATATTGTAAATATGTAATTTTTTATTGAAGGAATTCCGTTGTATCCTGTGAAGAAATTCCCAAAATTGACCTCATGTTATGGAAGGAGAATCCAAACTCTGCTACTGCATAATTACTTTGAAGAGAAAGAACTGTCTGAATGAATATAAGAAGATTTCTGAAAATGACACATTCGTTTTCAATAAAATGATAGAAACCAAATTTTCAATATTTGTTAATATTTCTAATGATGAAGATATTTAATTAAAAGATTTTTTAATTATTTATCTAATTCATGTTGATTTAACTAATTTAGAATATTACAGAAAACATTAAATTTTACTCCTAAATTCCTAAATAAGGAAGTTAGCTCAATCTATCTCTATTAATAATAAAGACGGAAGTGTGTGTGTGTGTGTGTGTGTGTGTGTGTGTGTGTGTGTGTGTGTGTGTGTGTGTGTGTGTGTGTGTGTGTGTGTGTGTGTGTGTGTGTGTGTGTGTGTGTGTGTGTGTGTGTGTGTGTGTGTGTGTGTGTGTGTGTGTGCGTAATTCCAAAACTGTACCAATATTCTTATATAAGTTATAAAAAATATTTACGACAGAATTATCCAGTATTCACTTCTTAGATTGTTTGCTATATAAAAACTAAATAAAAACTGAATTTCAAGACAATACTACAGAACAATATTACTGATATTCTATTGCCATAACTTAGAGTACTTATTTAAGCCATCTTATAGGTGCAAAAATTTTTGGTTATTTATTTATACTTTATAAAAATGAAAGTTTTTTTAATTAACGGACTTGTTTGGCATTTAGTGCATACAGGTTTTAAGGCATTCATATTAATGTATGTAAAAATGTTTGCTCCATTGAGAATTTATGTTAGTAGAAGAGTAATTTAAGTAATTGGCTCTGTGCTATATAAATTTTACACTTATTTACATTTACGAAATATCGGTCATTTTCTTTTCAATATATAAATTAAGAAAGTAAAACGTTTTATTAACACAAATGTCTAAAATTTATGTGTTTAAAAATATGTGTGTATGTTAAATATATATATATTAAAAATTATGTGTTTAAATGTTTAAAAATAAGCTAATCAGTAGGTGTAAAACTTGCAGACGATTGTTTGAATATATTTATGTGATACTATTCTAGGATAATTTGGTATTTTCCTTTTAAGTGTTTTTGTTTATAATTGTTTTCCTAATTTTCTAAGATATTTTGATCAACTTAAATAGAAATCTCAATTTCTTATGCAGTGTTTTTACAGAAATATGCACGGAATTAATCTAAAATGAAGAGATTTTATTTTAAAAAATTGAAGTTGAAATCAGTGTAGATTTAATCCTTTTTTGAGTTATCCAATAAGAAAAAAATTGATACTAAATTAAATCTCAAAAGCAGAAGAAAATCTATTTCTAACATTATGCGATATATTATGAAAAAAGATTTATTCATATTTATTTTAAATAAGAATGCATAAAAAAGTCTTCATTATTCATAGTTTTAATAGTTTTAAAATTTGACTTTAAAAAATCATTTTTCAGTGAGTCCCAAATTTTTTGTATTTTTACAAGATATTATCCATAAAAACCAATTGAAATCTTGTCCCAAATATAGAAAATAAAATATATATATATTTCAAAACTGCTTTAAAAATTTCTGACCATGGAATTTTGTATATTAAATGAATAGTAAAAGATTTCGCTTAATTCGTCGAAATTAAATACATTCAATTTTTTCATACAATAAGTTATTCACAACGGATGGTTTATAAATATCACAAATTAAAGGAAATGCCAATTCTAACCAAATGTGCTGTTCCAATTAAGTTTAGGTATATATCATATATTTTGTTTAAATTAAAAGGGCACATAACATAATAATATAAAGCGATGCGAAATATGATGTTTGATTATCTGTTCAAATCCGTTTCAATTTGAATGCTGATTCTTGAAGAAAATGTGTTAATATTCAAATTACAACCTTGTGCAAAATACATTTGAGTTCAAATTACGACTTTATAGAAAATACATTTTGCATTCAAATAATGTTCCTGTGGAAACACATTTACATTTAGATTCCTTGTGATAAAAAAACCAGCATTTAATTTACGATCTTATGAAAATTACGTTCCCATTCAAATTACTGTCTTGTGGGAAAAAATATCTGCATTCCTATTACGATTTAGGGGAATGTTCAGTATTCAATTACATCGGTGATTTTTAATCAAAAAGTGTAGAGACTAAATGTTTTCCCTTTTCAAATAACTATATGATCCTTCTAGTGGTTCTTATTGCTTATTCTGTAGATTTAATTTGCTTTTTGTCTTTATATCGTCTTTTACATAAACTTAAAAGTTATTTTGTTAAGAATGTTAACCCGATTTCATATTTAAACTGCTTGTAAAAAGCGTCACTAAGGGTACATTGAATGTTTAAGGTAAACCGACTACGTTCGAAGGAAAAAGTTTGAAAAATTTGATTTTTTTCAACTATTTTTGGTTTTTAGATGATTATCGATTATAAAAACTAGAAATAAAAAAAATATTATTTGAAAATATAATATATTTTGAGAAATAGGAAAATTTGTTGTAAATTTTAATGATAGTTAACCAAAACGGTTAACATTCGACTCAAAATTGTAATACAACAATCCTATTTTTCTTTGTACATAAGTTATAGAATACAATGATGAATGAAATGAACCAGAATCTAACAAAAATGTAGTGATTCAAAGAAATTATGGGTAAAAGTATGCGTATACATATATGCATTATTTTCCATAAATTCACAACTTGATTTTTCTAAAAACACCTCTAAATAAACGAAGTATTTGACCAACAATAAAACTTTTGGTTCATTTCATTGCCCATATTATTTAACACACACGTGGACTTTTTTATGTAAATACTTCTATTAGTTTTTGGGATATCATGTTAATGGTGGATAATTTTTATGAAGATTAAAATTGAAATGAAAGACAAATTTTATATGAAAAATATATTTTGCTTAAAATTCCTCTGTATAATAGGTTATACCTTACTTTTATAAGAAAAAACAAACCGTGTTTGAAAGAGAAAAGTCTGAATTACAGGAAATAACACTTATTTTAAAAAAATCGCCAGTGTGGTCGAATACCAGTGGTTTTAACGTAATCGGATACCTTAAGCAAATAATACTCCTTTTTGAAGATATTACTTCGAAATATTAATATATAAATGTAATACTCCAAAAAATGCATCAAAATTCAATGGCAGCTTTTTTTTTATTTTTCGGTAAAGGAAATACAAAAATTTATTATAATGTTGTAAACTGTCTAATGCTTATTAAAATGGAATATAAATATATATTTTTGAGATATTTTAATTTCACTTACTATTTTGTGTGCTTAACTCCATTGAAAATTCTAAAGTTAAGAATATAAATTTCCCAATGTTTATTAAAATAGAACATAAATCTATTTTTTTAGATATTTTAATTTCACTATTTTGCAAGCTTAACTCCATTGAAAATTCTAAGATTAAGAATTCTAAGGTTAACAAATGATATATTATTGCATAATTATATCATTATATGTTTATCTAGCATAACAAAAAAGTTTCAATGTTGTTACTAAAAATGTAATGCTCATAGAGAATTTCAAAATTCTAGTACCAAAAATCCAAAGAATGGAGAAAAACCAAACTGTGTCATGCTGCAACTGTCTGAATGTAAAATAAATAATACAAAAAAATTAATTCCAAGCTACTTAGGTAAAATTTTGTTTATGTTACTTTCTATTAAATAATTATCAAAAAGAATATTAAATATCAAAAAATTCTTGATTTTCGCAAGAATAGTACTATTATTTTTCACATTCACGTGAAAAATACTAAAATCCTGGCATTTTACTGATTGAGCTATTGCTTTTGGCCTTCAATCTCATTGCAAACTACTAAAAGTCAATTTAAAGTATGAAAAATTATTTGAATTTAATTAATGAATCAATAGAGCAAACATATAAAAAATTAAAAATGTTGAAATAATTCTATTTGCAAACGATTACTTAGTAACTATTCTTAAAACATCAAAAAAATAGAGTTTTGGTGGATATTCACATTTTTATCGCGCTTTAACTAATGGGGCAATCTATATTCGCATTATGTATTCGAATTCTTCATCTTCAAATTTGGAAATGTTGAGGTTAAACATAATTTTAGAAACAACAGATATTTATTTAAATCTACTAATTTTTATAATCCACAAAATATGTAACAAAATGCAATAGTTTGTTTTTTTGCATTACTTTTACACAAATACCAAAAAGAATCAAAATTTTACATTTAATGAAAGATAGGATATATCAAAATAACATTACTTTTCTAACTAGAAAATTATTTCAAAATAAAAAAAAATCTTTCTTTAATTTAAATCTAGATTCTTTTAACTAAACAATAAACTGTGTTCGCCAACTGAAGAAATTTAAAATCCATATGATTTTTAATTCACTCACTGTAGATGAATGACAACACGAGATTAGGAACCGTTAGGCACATAGGCGAATTTTCTCTAAGGTATTAAGAAAGTACAAACTCTCAAGTTGTAAAATACTGGTTAGCACTTTGTGAAATGAAATTATATTAATAAGGATAGTTCTGGGAATTAAATGTATTTTTTTCTATGTTTCCGTGAAGGCAAAATAATTGGATGTGTGTATGAAATAGCCTATTCAATTATTTTTACCTTCTTTTAAATGCAGTTAAGAGAAATTATTGTAATTGACAAAAAAATTTGAACTTTAAAGTTTTTAATTTCTATATTTTAAACCCCTATAAGTTAGAAAAATACATTGTTAGAAACTGTCTTTCTGTCTTTCTATTAAAAAGATAGCTGAAAAATGCTTGGAGCAAGAAATTAAAATTTGATATATTTGCATCGAATTTACAAATTTCTATCAAATTTTGAGATAAAGTCATTTAAAGAAAGTATTTCTATGCGAGGGTTCGAATATAAGTTAACAATATAATAACAAAATGAAGAGATCTAGATAGATACTATTTGATACGCAAATTTATCATTTATAGTGTAAACTCTAGTCATATTTTAAACCAAATGCAACTACGTGTTGACTGTCTGTTGGTTTGTACTTTCAGAAACATGTAAACTCTATAATTCAAAAACACAATGCTTAATTATATCAAATTGTACATACACATATTTTTTGATTGCAAGTATAGTTTTGTACCCTGTAGTTAAATTTTATTTTTTTCAAAATCTGTGCATTATTTTGTCTGTGTTCGCATTAACTTAATCTGCAAATTTACTTCCTCCAGAGCATTAGTTATACTGCTATCAAAATTTAGTAAAGTCACTTTTTATCCGTCGTTAACCTTATTGTTAAAAAAAATATACAAGTTTGAATTTCATTGAGTGTTTAGATAATTTCACATTTTTTACTATGATTCAAATGATATCATATAGATAAACATATCCAGATAGTTTAGTGCAATACAAATTAATATGTGTTGGCGTGGTTTTCATTGTCCTTCCATGGCTTGAGATCAACTTTGGGAATTTCACTGCAGGATGTCACAGAATTCCTAAAAAAAGAAGGTAGTTAATAATGATGAAATCACCAATCCAATCTAGCGTTCTGTCTTAGATCGGTTTTTGGTCCTTATCAGTGATCTTGGTGAGGCGGATTTGAGTCCTGGTTCGGGCATGGTTATTCTTCCCCTATGTTCTGTCTTTGAGGTGCGTGAAAGAGTTCCCCCCCCCCTGTGAAAAGGGGTTGTGGAAGTTAGTGTGTCATTTCCATATCAGTTAGAAGTCAGTGTTAAGTATTCAGTTAGTTGAGATATCTTCCTGGCACAGTTAACTGTCAATCATGTTTATACTACATGAGGTTTCACTGTTGATAGTAATATATTTTCTTTTCCAGTAGTAATGAACTTGACTCTAGTACAAGAGAGGAGTGAAAAGAGAAATTTTATGTGTAGTTTTCTACACTTGCACCTGGCCTACACACGACCTGCTACACTTTCATCTAACCTAATCATGACACACTACACTAATCATTAGCCTTATTTGTTGTTGTTGATATTAACTAATAAGCCAGATAAAAGACAACCTGTGTCTTCAAATCTATTCACCCAGGCAACAATATTCACTTCCTTGGGAGCACAGCCTGTTACTGAATATTGTACAATATTATGCGACATTATATGATATTAAATAATATTCTACAATATCAGACAATATTTTGGATATTGATCAGTATCATATTGTACAATATTTACAGTACAGTACTATAGTATTGTACAATATAGTACAGTACTATATTGTACAATATTTGTGTGATACTAGGGTATCAGATAAATTATTTTGTAATTAAGAAAAGCAGAGATAAATTTTATAGTCAGACTTCTGCCCTCAGGTGCTCAGAGGTCTTAACACTCAGAAGCTGTTGCACCTCCTTTCCATGGTAACGTGGACACGACACCCTCATCAATAAACAAAGTATTTACAATTTTTTTTATTTCAATCAATGAATATAAAAATTAAATAATTATAATTTTATAAAATTGAAAGTAAACAGAATTTTATCAAACATTTTCTGGGTAAGAAAATTTGAACCATTACTCTACATTTAGTTTATAACTGCATTATTAGAATAAGTGAAAATGACAATTTTATAACGACCAAGAATTAGGTTTCTTAAGTTACAAATGAAGCTTGGTTATGATGCAGAACAACATACATTTTTAAAGCCCAAAAGTTCTTTGTAAACGCTCTTTAACCCTATCCGCCCTGACCCGTTCGATATCGCCCCATTCGACAAATGAATGACTCCTTTAATCTCCAATGATACATGGCGAAACCAAAAAGTCTGGGCTCATAAGGTGAAAAGATTAATATAACACACATTTATGCTCATGCCTACATTAAAGATTATTAGAAAATATTAAATTTCATAAATCTAAAGTTGTTTATGAAACAAAACAAAAAATCGTAAATTTAAGTTTTGCATAGAAATTTAACTCAAGGAACAACTTTTAAAATGCTCACAACACCAAAAAGCTCGGTTTCATTGAAAGTTGCTTACATAATTAATTAAGCATTAATTTAATATTATATTTCTATTGAACTTTCAAAGCATTTCTAAACTAAGTAGTGTTCGAGCTTTAAATCTGAATAGCAAACAGAGTTAAAAATAGCTAAAATATGGACAATACAGACAACAAAGTAAAATTTGATGATGATGTCAACTCAAAGTTTAGGACTTTCTATTCTTAAATTAAATCTAAAAAATACGGCATTGTAAATGCTGTTTACGAAGAGAATAACATCCCCATGAAGATTAATTATTATTGAATCCTAAATGCAATCTGAAGATAGATTTACTTATCTTAAAATACATTTAATGATGATTTTGTGTCTGCGTTACCATGGAAAGGAGAATGCACAAGCTTCGGAGAGTAAAGAACCCTATGCATACGAGGGAAAATGTTTGTCCTCCTGCTCATATAAAGAGGACACTCACACATTCGCATACACACCCCTTTTTTACAGGTGATCTTTTTCACACACCTCACAGATAGAAAATAATGGGAAAAAACAAGCACGGCCGAACAAGAACTCGAACCCAGGACACCCAGATCACAGGAAAGACGTGCTACTCCTAGACCAGAGCACCGGTATTGACAGCACAGTAAAAAAAATTACAGAATTTTACTTAATAGATAATAGATAAGAGGTTTCCCTTAATTTGAAAATGATTTCGAAGGATTTTTTTAGTTATTTATTTTGGTCATTTAGAACTATTTCAAGATGGACAACTTCATTCGAAATTTGAACCTCATTCGAAATCAAGATCAAATTTGAAATCATTCATTAAAATTTGATCTTGAATCTGACTAACTTCAAATTCTAAGTTTTCTATACGCTTTTCTAGATTACCACTCAGGGTGCTTAATTAAATTGTAGTTAATTGTATAGTTTCTTAAATATTATTTATAGATTTTGGAGAAAGAAAATTAGCTTCCTGTCGTGATAAAAAATAAGTATTGTAAGTCAATTATTTGTAGAAAGTAGTGTTGGCGGCTCGGAATAGAACTCGGGTCCTTTGGGCTGGCAGTTTTTTTTTTTTTTTTTTTGGTTGGCGACGACCGTTTTTATCGCGTCAAGTGTTATGACGGGCTATGACCGCTTGTTATGGTAACTTCTACCGCCGATAGAGAGCCCCACGAATGTTGTATGACAGTTGAGGTTTCTTTTTCCGAGGTCACAAATGTGGTAAGTGGTATGACTTGGGATTGAACTCTGGATCTTTGGGTCGGAAGCTTCGCAACATAGCTACTAAACAAAAGCAATTGCTCGTGTCTTGTAGATGTTATTTGGCTTATGAATTTACCACTACATATTTTTCTAGAAATTATGAAATATCAAAATTATTTTATGGGACTTCTTTTTATTTTAGTTAAGAAGCTGCCAACTATCGAAAGATTTTACCTACTTTATTTAAATTGAGTAATGTTTTACTTTAAAAGTATTATATACAGAATATTATTTGATAGGAAATCACTTTACATTTACATCAATATTTGTTATGAATAATTCAAAGTTTGGCTAACAAATACTGAAGCATAATAAGTATTTTAATAAAACTTTTATGGTAAATTATTCTGTAGTTAATTTCCAATTGGTTAAAATTCTGCAAAGAATTTCACCCGGAAAACAAAGAATATATTAGCTACTAATTACTAATATTTTAATTAAGGAAAATTGTCAAACGCTTGGCCTTTATTGTCCCATTAGTACCTGCCAGTTGAATTACAGACTCTGTAAAACCTGTCTTCTTTTATTTAAAATCTGTTATAACTGTTCCTGTCATTTAATTTATATTCTTTGCTTGTACAATGTACTTTATATTCTATACATATTCATAGAATTGAAATTAACTCAAAATAAGGTATGAAAGCTAAAGAAATTGATCGCTTATACTCGGCCCTAATCCTGTCATAATTAATATTTAATGATGCATTAATAATTATATCATTTAGACTAAATTTTTTAACCTTTTTGTATAGTACAAAACTATATTATAATATTTGTTCAAAGTAATTATATACTTATTATTTTTGGTTGCATTTTATTGATTTTTTTGCCATTTATTTATATGAAGGACTCATGAAATTAATTTTTTTCTCTTTAAAAAATTAGACGAAATTAACAATTTCTATGCCATTAAAATTTTTAAATAAAGTTTTTATTTTTGAGTGACAACTACTATGATACTTACTCATTGTCAGGAAGGAAAAATGGATTCTTCATGATTTGATTGATATCAGTGTTGTCACATAAAATCCGGGGGAAAGAACATTGCTTCAGAGAACTTCTCTGGGCTAAAAGTAAAAAATATGTAAATCATAAAAATTATTTAAATAAAAAATTCATTTATGTATATCACTGGCCGCTTTTGAAGACCAACTTGCTTGTACAGGTATTGAATTTTCATACTTTTAATATTATTAATATGGAAATCATAGGGATTCTCCATCTTTATATGTAGAGATAGATAACAGGTCATGTGAATACTAAACAGAGTTTCAAACTATATCGATACTCCTTTGAACCGAGGAATCCATAAACGGAAACATCACTTTAATCGAATATTTTGTTTTATATTGAATCTTTTTCAACATCATTCGAATATCCTATGTGTTCAGCAATTTATCTCTACGTTCAGTTCTCTTGTTAATCTTTAATAAGGAGAAGGGGAGCAGTGTTTGATTGTTGTTTTTATTATTATTTTAGTTAATAAAGAGTATTCTATTTTATACGAACGTGTACACCGTAGAGTCCTCAAGTCACTGTTCTATAAATTTCATATAGTATATGCTGTGAAATCAGACATAAATGGAATGAATACAGTGTACAGATCGCTCAACAATTATATTGAAAAAAAACTTCTCACAAAGATTCAAAAGTAAAAACATGTCTTTATGTGTTTTATGAAAAAAAGGTTCTTTCTCCTCTAAATTCTAAATTTTTAACTTTGTTAATATAATTTATTCCGTTATAACGAAACTGTAGGCATACACAATATAATGAATGAAATAAAATAGTTATCTTTAAAAATTTAAATGCGAAAGCAGTAAAATAGAGGTCAAATCAATGTTTCGTAAACAGTAATCTTACCTGCTGTAAATTCGGCCTCGGGACCTTCAAGATCAAAATAAAATCGGTCTCCTTTCTGGTTGAAAAAGAATTGTTTAACGTTGATGCAAACAGTTGAAGGACCGGTAACAGCCCCGGGCATTAGTTCTTCCAACTGCATTCCCACCCACATGTCTACATCTTTTACAGAGCTAGAATATGTAAAAAATTAAAGCATATATAAAGCTATTGCACTGTTAATCAAACCAGAAATGCCTTTATCAAAGAGATTCAGTGAAGTTACAGTAAGTCACAGTATGCACCAAAGTATTCAGTACTGAAATGAAAAGATCAAAATTACATAGTACTGAAATGAAAAG
>JAPMOQ010061378.1:0-25056 GCA_026543055.1 Argiope trifasciata | reverse complement strand
GTACTGAAATGAAAAGATGAACAAAATTACATAGTACTGAAATGAAAGGAAGAGCAAAATTACATAGTACTGAAATGAAAAGATGAACATTATTGTCATCTGTGATTTTATTTTCGCTCAAAAGAAATTAACATACATACATACATCAACTATTATCGTCTTGATTTACCATGGTATGCGTAATGTAAATGTATCGTCTCACGAGTGACGGTACACTTACATTACGGTGTTCATATCACACAGATTCTCAAACCTTTCTTAAATAAAGGCAGTTGCAAACTCTTGTTAAAAGAGAGATATGGTTTTCTCACCAAAAGTTCTTTGTGGATCTTCACTGTTGAACATAATTTCCTTTAGCATTCCCCTTATATTGACGCAATACACTACCAGAAAGGTAAATTTTTCTTAACAATAGACAGCATAAATGTATAATTTTATAACTCGTTCCATCTTCATGACCGCTTCAGTATGAGCGAAAAAAAAGCTGAACTATAAATAACCCCCTACTAGTGACTTATTTCCAGCAATAACAGTTCGTCACAAATTACTTTTTATTACTGAGAGCACGAGTAGATAAATCTATACCGAGTCGAAAATGCTACCACGTGTTCGAGATATGAGAGTTTCAGTACTGTATATTTTGGTAATATAGTAATATATATCATACTGTAATATAGCAAAGATATATTTTAGTTGCAATAATTAAATTCCTTACATTTCTTTGAAGCAGATACACTATTTTGAATATTATATATACTAAAAATGCAAATTTCTTACAAAATCAATTATTTAACCCCTTAATCATCTTAATCATTCATGCCGCAGAGTTGGATTTTTGCTTCTCAAACTTATAAGCTGGGGTCAAATCCTTAAAAAATCTTTATAATTATGCAAAAATTTAGTGTAATTCAGCTCTCTAATTCATAATAATCTCATACATTCTATACATTTTTAACTGAATCTAAAATATCGTATTTATGAAACAGAAAATTTCACCTAGTTAAATAGTAAAAAAAATTGGTAAGGAATTAAATGAACTTTCTCTTCAAAACAATCGTTTCTAATAAAGCACAACTCAAAAATTCACTCTGAATATTTTGACTCCCAACGCTCCGATTTCAACTTAATATAAATAAAGAAAATATAACTTACGCATAAACTTGCTCCAGAAGATTAGCATTATCCCTTGACATCAATCCCAGTGTGTAGAGATCATCGAAAGATGAGATAATGACCGTTCCTTCAGAACAAAATTTCACGACATCTATATAAGGGGCCAGACCATGGTCTCTTCCTCTCTGAATGTTGATTGATACTATGTCCTGTCCGTACCTCATTCCAGGCATTCTAGAAACATATCAAAAGAATTGTGTCATACAACATGGTGCAATTACTGCTTTTAAAATAGTGGCACTGAACTATATTAAATGTAATAACCGTAAATTTCTCACTAACCTCAATTGTATATGAAAATCTAGGAGGTCTCTTTAAAAGTATCTTGTGTATTCTCTGATAAATCAAATAGAAAAACCGAATAATTATGTGCATGTCTAACGACTGCGCAAGAAGAAAAAATTAAGAAGTAAAATCATGCAAGATAAAAAATTAATCGTCATCATTTCATTTGATTTAAATTTATATGTTATTAATATAAAATTATCCGCAGCAAACGTGTCTAATTTAACATAACAGCAATAATATAATTAATCGTCATTATTTCATTTTATTTATATAATTTATATGTTATTAAGAGACAAAAAAATAATTATATGGAGTTAAATATTAATCAAAGAAAAGATTAATAAAATATCTTCCCTAACAAAGCCGGTTTCTATGACGCCTGCCGTAAACATAGACGATCGTCTAGCAGAGCTCTTGTGATGGACAGACAGTACTTGAAATTACATAGGGTTTTATTGAAAACAAAACAGAACAAAAAATAACTCTTGATGCGATAACCAAAACCAAATACTCTTTATAACCAAATTTTTTTGGAGAGTAAAAAAATAAAAAGATTTTTACCAAATACTCTTTATTACAATTGCTTAATATATCAGCCGACATTCGCCAATGATGTATATAGTAAAGGAATAATATTTTTAGCAACAGTTTACTGTATATCTATAATTATGGAAAGAAATTGACGTCAAATGTTGACTTATAGTATCTCTAATGAAGTCTGAAGATAGCGGTGTACATGTGACTTCTCAACTAAAGTCATGCAATGGGATTTCCACTACAGTTCTAGGATTTTCGATAGCCCAAATTGTGCAGATGTTTGAGTTGACAAACACTAGGAATATGAAATAGGTTTCGGAATTCCACAGCATATTAAACAAACAATTACCGGGTGATTCAAAAGTCCGTTAAAATTTGAAAATTCATTAATTTAGGGAATAATATAGGTAGAGAGTAAAAATTGGTATACATGTTTGAAAATACTAAAAAAGCTAAATCTTCACATGTTGACAAAAATAATAATGTAACATTAACGTAATTTAAAGTTCAAGCGTGTGAGTTAATTTTTACATCTCTACCAACATAATTCTATGAATTATTAAATTTCAAAGTGTTAACAGATTTTTCAAACAACCGGTACATAAACCGCATGCCGCAAATGTGTAGGTAAATAATGAACTTTGGTGGGATTTTTTTCATAACTATTTACTTATAACGACGCTTATTTTCAGTGTCAGAAAACCAAATTCGTATTTTGGCGCCTTTATTTACCACAAGTTTGCAATCAAAATTTGATCTAGGAATGCATGATCACAAGGTTATAGAGCAAATTTAATTTATTTCCGTTTAGGATCAATGATGATGTGAATGTAAAGATAGACAAACGGTCAACCCTTTGACATATTTGGTTCTAAATCATATATTTATCGATACTTTAGAGGCTGAATCATTGCACCAAATTTTATCCATCTAGTTCTTTATGCTTGGTAATTGTTAAATTGCCTCGTAACCGTATAGTAGAAAACATAGACTTCTGACAAAATTTCCTTTAAAATTTTACTGTAACCAACACATTTCATCTAAAGTGAAACATCGATATTCATCCGTCTAGTCTGGAAAAATAAAATAAATAAAAATTAAAATTAAATAAAAAAATTTCGTAAATTAAAGTTTTCCAAAACTTCATTTTACATTCACGTGGGATAATGATATTGTTTGCGGTTATTATTTCATTATTTATATATTTATATATTTTTTATTGTTTATTTACACATGTTAAAGCTTTTACTTCTATTTTTTATCTATTTTCATTTTTTTATATCTTCTTTCCTTTTCTTCATTTAGATTTCGAATCAAAATATGGAAAATCTCCTTAATTTTATTTATAATCATAGGCATATATTCAATACAAATATGTTTAATATATAATTATTAAAACAATAACAAAATTTTTTGATTTTTTTTAGATAATAGTAGCTTTGAACTTCGTAAAGTTTCGTAAAGCTTTGAACTTGATAAAGAATTCTTAAATGAGCTACTTACTGATATAAGAAGTCTGTAAGATCTGTGACTACGTATCGGTCAAATTGCTCAGATGGAACTTTTTGTGAGCCTTTTAACAACTGCGACAAATGTCCTTGCCGAATCAGATCAGGATTCGAATAAGTATCCTTGAATCGAAGATTCAGTGCACCGATGTTGGTGGGGACTGTACTATGAAGCCTAAATGATCCAATTGCGAATTCGTTCCACATAGCAAGTATGACGCTTGAGTCGTATCGCATGCCCTTTGTACCGTTTTTTACTGTCATACCGAATTCTTCTACAATGCGAGGACTTACTAGAATCGGTAAATAATCTTTGAAGATGATGCACTGGAATTCAGCAATAACAATCTTTCTGAAATAAAAAAAAACATTATTTGTGGAAAGAAATCAAGGCTGCTTTCAGATTTTTTTAGTAAACTGAATAAATGTATACATATTTTTTCAATTTTGCTGCTGTTGTTATGATTTATAACAATTTACAAGCCCGCCGATAGCTATCAGGGAATGAAGCCGATTGAATATCTCTTGTTTTTTCAGTACCGCAAACTAGAGCCAAGATTACGACTATTTCATGCATCGCTCTCGCTTGCACAACCCTTTTTTTGAGGGCTGTTTAGTTTTGTTTTAATTACTTTAACGTTCCATTGTAGGGTAAAACTAGGACTATTTTGGGATGGACCTAGTAATTTTGAACCAAGGTCAGATGACTAGGACGGCATCTGAGCTAGCACCCCCTTCCCCGCACCACATCACACCAACGGGAGGACATTTGGTCTGACAGATTTAATATGTAAGAGAACCCTTTACAGGACGGTTGTTGGGCGGAATCGAGTCTCGAACCTGAAATCCCCCGGCTGCGAAACCGAGACCTTGCCACCAGGCCACCGCAGCTCCCTTTTTACTGGAGAGGGAAGGGCGCCTTCACACACCTCAGAGATAAAAGACAGAAGAACAATCATGCCATTGCCGAGACTCGAGTCCGAGACACACAGATCACAGAAAAGACGCACTACCCTGATGCCAGGATGGCGGTTTACTCAATTTTATATTAAATTTTGTTTATGACGAATTTTGGACAACGAATCACTTCATATTCACATATTTGATCTGCGGGCTTGTCCAATGGCAAGTGCTATAATAAACAACAGCAATATATTTGATGGTAAAAGGAATGATAATGATAAATAAATAATAACAAGAAATTCCCTCTTAGAATAATTAGATATTTTGTCTGCTTAATAACTTAATAAACATTAATAAGAATTTGGTAATTCAAATAACTGATCGGCTAAACAATTAGGTGAGCTTTATTCCATTTGGACAAATAAAGATTCATATCTTAGTAATTCCCCAATTACACTTTCTGTTATGCAAAGAAAATGGTATCGGTATAAAATCAATACATGCCTTAAAAAACAACCTGTAATTTCAATAAAGCAAACTTGCAATTAAATCTACAGTTTACAAAAAAATTTAATAATGGCAAAAGGAAACCTGGTTTCTTGAAATAATTTCTCTTCTCCCCAATGTGGATTCATCTGCTTCAGAATAGATGCGATTCTGTTGTGCTCACGCATAAAAACGGTCAGCAGGCCCGTCAGAGTGGCATGTTGATTCGCACGTGGATCACCTGTTATTGTAGGATGGGAAAAAAATCGAAACTTTAAAATTAAATCAGTGAGAAACAAAAATTTATCCTCTCGGATAATTAATATTTGTTTTAGTAAATAAATAATGAGACATATACCCAAGAAGGTTTGATTTTATGGCGCAAAAGCCACATTTGGCCATTCTATATCAATGAAAATTATGGCATTTAGAAAAATGAAGATCAGTCTTAAATGCGGATGTTACGTTGATAAAAATATTCTGGTAATTTTCGCCCTCTGAGTGGGGATACGTATAATGAAAGGATCGATAAATAATGATAACCAAGCTATTTAAAACCCTCCACACAAAATGTTTTAATTCTTTCGTGTTAGCAAAGAAATCTCTTTTTGAATGAAAGTCGTTGCCTAGTGTCATACCTATCGAACACCATAAAAAAGGTGAAATAGACTAAACATTCTGAATTTGAATATTCCTTTAAATATTCTCATGATGTCATCCAATGGACCACGACTTTAGACTATACAAAGCCAAAGCAATCAAAAAAACTTCTGGTGTTATTTAAACGGGGATTCCTAATCCAATAACCTTATGAGTTCTCATGTGACTTCCAAGTGAGTTTCGGTGAGCTAATAAAGAAACACTGTGGATATAACAATTTCAAACAGATGGTAATGTCATGGAGTGTGAACATATATGGGTCTTTCCCATCGTATTGCACTACATCTTTAGGTGACAGGAAGTCAAAACAATTGAGTAAATTCTGCATGTATTCAGTAGGAAAGCACTATTCCAATAATTATGCAGACTAGATGCACCCTCATGGAACTCACACGTCTTCGGTGAGCTGAAAAACACTGTAGGGACAACATTTTCAAACAGATGATGAACTCAAAGGATGAATTCATATCTGATTCAAACTGAAATTTTTATGAATAAAAGAACTTCAACATGACCTTTGTGTGACTATTGTCACAATTAAATAAATACATAGACAAATGTGAAGGATATTTTTGATTTGCATAAAGAAAATTGTATGAGTAATCCATGACTCCTTATTTATTGACTATACCAATATTTTAGATAAAGGGAAGTAGAATAGTCCCCACTTAACTTTCTCGCGTATAGATAATACAAAATTACTTCTCAATTCTGTTTATAAAAATCTACACCCCAGAAGGTATAAGAAAATTAAGGACAAGCTGTAGGCCTTCAAGATACAGAAGGTCAATAGGAAAGAATATCAACCCCATACCCAATTTACATAAGTTGTGATTCAATACTAATAGAGCTCTGTGTTTCCTACTAAAACGAAAGTTAAACGAGTTCGCATTTTAGTCATACTTCTACCAAATTTTAACATGGTTCTACCTAGAATGTACAAGATGTAATTGAAATAATATTATTGAATGTGAAAGGGGTAATTTTTACTGATTTAAACTTTACATATAATACAAAAATATTCTACATTAAAATGCATAATTTTTTAATTAAGAAATATTTACCTGCAATAAAGCACTCGGATTCTTGCAGTTTTGGACAGAAAGGATCATCTGGAGCCTTTCCAGTAGGCAGAAGGCAGCCTACACTTGAATCATTAGATTTCAATTTTCCTGAAAACAAATGTGTTAAACGATAAGTGAATGACATTAAATTCCACTAACTAACAACAATTTGGCTATGATGAGTATATGAAATTCTGACAGTAAACAAGATGTCCTAGTGATATATGATTCAACATATGCAATGAAAGTCCATTAAACCTAACTTATTTTCATATAATAATGGTAACTAACACAGCTCATCATTGTGTTAAATGGCTTAGAAAATTAATGCAGAGATACACTCGTAGTTTTACCGGAAGGGGTTAGTGTTATCTGTTTAAACAATAATTAAACAATTTTAATAGCTTATAAATACATTACACTTCATAATTAGATTATTCATCTGCCGAAGAATATATCTGAAATTCTTAGAAGTGTCAAAGTAATTATGTTTGTAATATGTATCTTCGCTTCATGACATATTCACTTATCACTAGGAAACCCTTCAGATGTGAGGATAAAGAGCTTCATGTTGGTCAGTTCTCACCACTCAGGTAAATATAGAAAACATGTGACTCAACAATCCCTTAGCGATGATGGTATGTGCTTCCCTAAGAGAAGGGTTTTACCGTTACCAGTGATGTATCTTAAGGTTTAACCTTCATTTCCGCCAGTAATGTCACTCATATTTTAACTTTGTGCATCCGTGCTTGTAGGTGTAGTTAATGTATGATTATTACATATTTTGGTATTAAAAAACCATAAATTGATGCTCGAGTCAGACAAGCTTAATCTTTGAAGAAAGTTATTATTGTATTTTAGTCGGAACACCCTTTTAGTACTGAGAGCATGAAAATATGTCCAATCACATGGCAAGAATTCCTATGATAAATGGTGAGGGCAAACGACGCATTCAGAGTTTTAAGCATTTATCGGTATATCAACTAAGCATTACAAATATATTCAAATAGCCCAAATACCAAAGTACAAACAGTCATTTTTTTAACTTTAATTTTTTTAATCTATCATAAGTTGATACCGGCGCATTCTATAGCAAAAAAGAGATCTGAATAATACTGAAAGCGTGCTCTTTTTTATTGATACCCTGTAATAAACTTTCAGCATCTTTGGCTGATATCTTGCCAAGAATTACTAATGATTATTTTCAAAAATTTTAATGGCATATAAAATATTTTACAATTAATTAGTTTAAATTCATTCTAAGACCAAAAAAAGACCCTGACTAATATCGTATGTGCGCTTTTCTATACTAATCGCTATAGAATAAATGTAAAGTAAGTCCGATTGATGACGACTTAAGAAATGATAAAGATTATTCTCAAATATTTTCCTAGCAAATGCTGAATTAGGAAATTAAATATTCCCTTCATTCATTCTATAATATAAAAAGTAAACTTTGCCTTTAATCAGCCTTGATATTAAATATGGAATCTTATACACTCCTCGTTATGAAATAAGTACAAAACACTTCTGATTGATGGTATTCTAGAAACTGATAATTGATTTGAAATATTTTAAATGGCAGACATCGAATTCTAAAATTAAATTATTCTTATTTATTTATTTATTTTTATTATGTAAAATGCTTTATTAATATTGATAAAAGGGAATTTACCTGATCCATCCAATCTTCTTATTTCCATCGCTTTGTCTTTACTGATGCTGTACAATTGAGAAAGATCTATAGCAGAAGTGGCGCCATTCTTCTGAGCTCTGTACGCTAAAAACAAATTAAAGTTAAAGCCCTTTTATTTCTATGAAGAAGATTTCATCGAAACAACTTAAAAAGGCATCAAGCTTATTCTTTGGAATTTCTATTGTTAAACTATTTATTTTGATATATTTTTATTCGTAGATAACTCCTTATAATCTTTTCTCCGATCTTTTATAACAAATTAAAAGTTTTGTAAATAATTTATAATCTGCTGTCAATTAAAAGAGTATAATCTTTATTTCTCTAAAGATTTTCGAATAAAACTTTAATTAGAAATGTTTTTGTTTGTTATTTTTCATAAATTAATTTATTTTATATTACTAATCTTAAGAATCTGTTGTCGTACAGAGACTATAAACAAATGCTTTTAAGTATGAATAAAAAAATTATAAACTAAAATACTTAAAGATTAAAAAAATATTTTTTATATTTACTCACTTGTAGGGCAATCACACTGTTTTGTTCTCTGGAAGTCTAAACAAGTTTTGTGAAATTGGGAGTAAAATGGGTCATTTGGAGGTATTGAAATGGGCTTGCATTCTGGATTATTTGCGTTCTCTTTAGAACAACAATCAATTGCTGAAACACAAAACTTTTAAATTAATAAACATGAACACAGCCATATGAATACTTAGAAATGCAATAAAGTCTATACAATATGCATTGACCTCAAAGAAATATTAAGCACTCAATTCGCCTTTTAAAATATATCTTGAATCGGAATAAATATAATGGACGCTTTACTACTCCTCAAATATACTGATTTGTCAATATAACAATTAAGAAAGTAATTTTTAAAAATTTAGGTTTATTATTTTCTTATATACTATAAATTTGTATATCTAGGGGCGACAGAGAAGGAGAGTTTGTTTGTTTAGTTTAGTTTTATTAACGTCCCATTTTGATGCAACACTAGGGCTATTTTGGGACGGACCTCGTAATTTTGAACCACGGTCAGATGACGATTATTAATGAACTTAGTTTGAAATGATCTAATACAGCATTCATTTTACAGTTTATCGATCTTTGCTTATATTTCTGAACTTGCACCCATTCTTTACACGGAAGAATTAGATCCTAAATAGTGTTGTATGAAATTGTCAGCATGAGAATAGATAAAGAAAAAGTCCCTAATATTATTAAAAAATATTTTCGTGTTGATGTGGATGTAAAATTGCATTTTTTTAAGGAAAGTTACTGGCATAGATAAACTTAAAAAGCAAAAAATCCTACCTATAATACGAGGAATGGTTGCCAAGTCGAAAATAGCCCCAGAATTAATAAACTCCGGTAAACTTGGGGGTCTTGGGGTTTTGGCCACGAGGAATCGATTGGCGCCGGTTTTGAAGCACTACGATCGAGCAGTTCGGAGTTACAGATAGGATATTTTCAAACTTTATTAGTTCGCCATAATGGCTATAGATGGCAGCACTTAAATTTTCTTTGTCTATTGCCTAATAGGTTTCAAGCGGTAACGTGCTGCCATCTATAGCCAATATGGCGAACTAATAAAGTTTACTGACCACACGATTATTTTTAAATCACAAAATTAAGGTAAAACAAATATAAAAGAAAAAAATAAGGATAACTTTGATATTTTTACTAAATTTTCTTTTAAAAAAGTACGATTCTAATTCCACTGCTTTTTATTAAGGGAAATTTGTTAATGAAATTTCGAATTTAGCGCTCTTTCGTTAACTAAAAAGATTCGTTCTTTTTTATTCGTTCAAAATTCAAACTTTACCTTTATATAGAATAGTTCCCTTTCCAAACTCTAACTTTGTTTAGAATAGTTTACAATGGTGCAATTTAACCGGTTATCTTTTCACCAATGGTTTCACAAATTTTCTTATGGCATGTATTGTTTTGATAAATCACAATTGAAAATTTAAATCTTCGACTTAGCTTCGATACCTGTTTTCTCCGAGCGGAGCTCGGTCACCCGCTGGTTATCTAAATATAAAAATCCATCCAAATTGTTTGAACCATTTCCAAGACACGCAAAACAGATATACATACAAGAATTGCTCGATAAAAGAAATAAAATCAAAATTTTTATCACAAAACTGATTCTTTTTCTTCTAAAACATTTTAAATGAGCAATAAATCCTATTTTTAAACTTATTCAATCATAGATTATGAATTCTGTATATTGTAGATGTTTTGGATTCTTTCCAAGAAATTTGACAACAAAATTTACTATTATTGTTTGGTGATTTAGTGACAGATATTTAGATATAATTGGCAACTTGGTGTAACAACTCTTCGAAACTTTCGAAAAATAGAAGCCGATTTTCAGCATAGATTTGTCCCAATCCCTGTGAATAAGCTATTACTTTGATGCTGCTAATTCGTACTGGATTGTGTATTTTTTATTATTAATTGTAAATGCATGTAAATAATTTACATTAAATAATATGGCCGTCTATTTATGGCGGCATAATTAAAGTAGATACTTTCTAACAACTAATCTGGAACGTAACATCATAAACAATAATATTAAGTTTTGCAAGAACCTTGACGTTACTTACATGGATGAAGAGAGTGAACAAGATCAAATGCTATGAATTGCCCAAAAGTAGCGAATTGAAAGGATACTTCAACTGTTGGTCTGTGATGATCCTTAAATATTTTTAAGGAGATGTCCCTAGGTTTCGGCAAAGGTCCTCCGTCAACGGATTTTCGAAAGCCTCCAGTTCCTGGAATAATTAATTTCATTTGAATTTGAAAGAATTTAATAGAATTTAATTTACAAAGTCACTATGAAAAAATGAATGACAAAAGGGATTTATTTTAATGCCATACCTTCATAATACGGAGGAGTAAATCGAAAATAGCATTGGTTTGCCATGCCAAGCCTTGATAAATGTGGGTTGTTACATGATCCATCGTATGTCCGGTATGGATAAGAGTAATCACATGATATGGGATTTTGAATCTCGCAAATAATACCAGGGTCTTGATACATGGAATTGCTAACGCAGTTGGATGCATTAGAAGCTCTGTTAAACAAAAGGAACACATAATAATCGAATATTAGTTTTATAACATTTTAAGGGAAATAATGTTTAACAAAATTAATGTGGAAAATATTCTTATTAATTGATGTAAGCATGGTTAAGAGGATTACAAAGTAAAATAAGATAGCCTGAAAGATGAAATTATCAATTCATGTTCATTTATAAAAGAAAAAAATGTATTTTTATGTTGCAGATTATAATTTATTGATAAGTACTGTTTAGTTAGTCTCAAAAACATGTTTGTTGCATTCATTCTGCATGCATCTTCAGGTATCGCATGCCAATTTGTGGAATGAAATTTTATTCTTGATGCACTTGGTCAATAAAATCAGCTATATTCTGGGCTTGTTATAAATAAGGCTGTATTTGTCCATTAATATACATGCTTGATTGAAGAAAGATCTCTCAGTCACCTCTCTGTCCTAGAGAGCATGTTGATGCTCTGTAAAGTATGCTAGATAAACCCAAGGTCTAGTAACTGGATCCCAATATAAACCTCTTTCACCATTAGACTTGACAGACAAAGAAATTGCAGCTCAATCGGCTCAATAATAAATCAGGTCATGCAAATGGTTGTCAAGATACATGTGAATACTACATTCATTCTATATATATAGTATCAAATGTCATTTTATAGAATAAAATTCTATTCCTGTTGCACTTGGTCAATGAAATCAGCTATGATCTGTCCTTGTTGTAAACGCTGCTGCATTTATTCAATAATATTCTTGCTTGATTGAAGAAAGATCTGGTAATAGCTCTGTCCAAGACAGCATGTTAATGTTTCTGTAAAGCATGCTGGATGAAAGCAAGGTCTAGTAACTGGATCCCAATAGAAACCTTTTTTACCATTGGACTTGATAAAGAAATTGCAGCAGAATCGGCTCAATAATAAATCAGGTCATGCTAATGGTTATGAAGGTACATGTGAAAAGGATAAAAGTTATTCTGCTGCCTTAGTAAATTGTTCTTTATTACAGTAAATTCAGCATATCTACTGTACCTACAGATTAAATTGCAGCAAACCTTGAACTGGTATTCTGCTAACTTACACATTGTTTTCTCTGTTGCAAGCGAGTCATGATTTTTATCTGAAAACTTAAAGAATTCCCATTCCGCTTTCGTATGAGTTCTAGGATGACTCCATTTGAAGTTATAGGTATTGGTGATTTGGTTTTAAATGTAACAGGATATTTAGTTCTGAATAGTTAAATAGGTTGATTTAATTATTACTATACTACTTTGTTGTCGACAAAAGCTCGAATTTTCTCTGCAGATGCAGTACGATGAACTTCGGCTATTCCTTGAACTTCTTCTGCATGGACATGTGTCATCAAACAGTGAATTCTGTTGCTGCTACTCGCGTAAAATTAGTACATCCCTCTAGATCTTTCTGTAGTATTGTGGAAAAGAAAATCCATCTTTTAATTAATCTACTTCAAGACGTCTTTCAAAACCAGTAATGAGATTATATTGTCGCCAGGTTCATTAAATACATTATAATCTCAAAATTAATTTACTAATTGCAAAATTCGTAAGGTAAAAAAATTTTATGAAATTTTTCATTGAATGTACTAACGAATATCACTTGCATGCTCACAGTAATGTTGCTAATGCCATTCTTATTCATTGAATTATGATTGAAAACCCATCTTTGACCTGTTCAAGTACGTTTCCCAAATTTCATTTATCAAACACAATTGGGTTTTTATTTTGAGACACTATAAGTTCAAAATATTTGTGTTATCGCAATTGTTTTTGTTATTTTATCCCTAAAAAAATTCATTTTATTTGAAGAACATGTTATTTGCTTAGCGTTTTCCAGAATGCACTAACTTTTTGTATTCAAAAGATAAAACTACTTTTTTAGGAACATTATTTTTTTCCAAATAAAAATCATATTCTCATTTTTTTATCATTTCATTTAATTTTTTGTTTGATTTCATCGAAGAAATCGTAAAAACTGCTATTATTTAAGGAATTTCAGCTGCGTGAGGCCCCACATCTATCTATCGATATTTAGGAATTTTTATCTGTAGAAAAACTTTATTGCTCGCATTTGACTACTGAGTTTCAAATCAAATTACATTTATTACATCAATAAATTTCAATTAAAAGAGTGCATATTTCTTTAAAAATTTTGTTTGTTATATAAATTTCAACAATTTTTTTTGCTCTCTGATTTTTAGTGAAATAGTATTCTCATATTGTTTATAGTAATTTTATTCATTTTTATATTTTTTTTCATTAAATTTTAAAAAATTATATACATTTGACTTCACAAAAATTAAATATATACCTAGAGAAATCGGTGAATTTAAGGGAGGTGATTCAAAAAAAGTTCACAAGGCTTTTTAAAACTATAAATTAACGATAGACACAGTATACAAACTGCAATTAAGAGTCAGATGGAGTGGTCATTTATCTACCTAATCACCAAACCTATTGTGGCATTTAGCACAACACCGGATAGATTTGTTTAACCCGTCTAGGTAATAATCAGGTCCTTGGTTATTGAGTCAGTTATAGGTACTTTTTGAACATCACCGTCTGATATGAACCTTGTTTCAGATAAATGTTTCTTCTATGCCGGAAAAAGGAAATAGTCACTGGGAGCTAAATCAAGGCTGGATGGTGGGTGGCTCCAGACTTCTGAACCTCTACGTTTCCAGAAATCTCTCTGCACGCTTCAAAAGAACCTATTATGTATTCATTGCTTCGCACTCTGAACACATCAACAACTTGTCTGTATTCTTGAGGGACAATAGAAATCATATCACAGTTCGCACCCTCTGTGCAAAATCAATCATTCTAGATGTCTTGCCATTACTGTCGCTGTTTCAGCTCTTAATTCTAACATTACCTGCTCGAACGACAGGTTTAGCCAACTAGGGTTAAATGTCTCCCCTAAGTGTAAGTCTATTCCCATCCGCAATTTCTACTTCCCAAATACTGCTGTTTGCAAACTTTTTTTCTCACCCCTCGTTCATACATGATGATGGTCTTTGAAAAAAAAATTTCACAAATTACAAGGGTGTATCAACAAGAAACGCACATATATCGAACAAAAATGACTTTATGAAACGTATTTAATGACTTTATGATACGGAAATAAAAGCATTACCAATTTACTACTCTTCGACACAACTGTCATTAATGTAAAAGATCTAATATAAACTATATATCAGTTTGAAAATCCGTTATTCACAGAGCACCATCAAATGTAATTAGATTCACAGTCGTAATAATCCACAAAGTGTAATAATTTTAAGTCATCGTCATAATGAAGCGTTTAACAGCCCAGTAACTTCATATCAAAATCTGAGGATTTTAAGTTCCGACTGCAATGCATATGATCCGAAACTTCACAAACAAATATTTTCAGTTTCGTTCAAATATGGTGAGGCAAGCTATTCTTAGAAGTTGTTGGTAAACAGCGTGGATTTGGAAACTTCAGACTTTCATTTGTTTCGATCCTTTGAAGTGATTCCATAGCAAACAGATATTAAATTACGACAACTACCTCAAATCTGAAGTTCGACATTTGCTGTACTCATAGTAAATGGCGCTTTCCAAAACCTGGATCTTCAAACTTATCAAGTGCTGAGACAACTGCTTCAGCGTGTATTCCAACTATATTGTTTTCATATTGCTTTTTCTCTGCATTTCTTAATGTCATGTCCAAAATTATGTACATAGCATACTGAATCCCTCCAATGTATCACATTCCCAAAGTTACTTTCAGTCAGAGTTTTTATCACCCCAACTTTTAAGGCTCTTTTTTAAAAAAGTAAAATTTTGCTTTTCATTAGAAATAAAAAATAGTTGTGGAAAGTTTTCATTCAGTTTAGTTAGTTTAGTTTTATTATATTATCGTCCCTATTTAAGTAAACTAGGGCTATTTGATACGGAACGTGTAAGTTTAAACCACTGTCAGATGACGAAGGTGATTCCAAAGTTGGCACCGACCTCTCCAAATTTCCACACCATACCAGAGGGAGGATGTTTGGCTCCGACTGATTTAACATCGGAGACAAGTAATGGGGATAAAGAAGTAATGGCGAATTGACAGCGTTGGGTGGTGCGATTGCTGAATTGCTGAGTGTCGAATCATGTTGTCTGCTGTGGAAGCAACCCCGAGTCCTATATGGAGCGTAGTCGTCCTTGAGGTAATGAAAAAGCTAAAGTGAGGTAGGGGGAGAAATTTCAGTCGTCTGGAGAGACTGTAGAGCAAAGCTCCGAGGTTACCATTTCCTTTTGAATTAAGTCTGACCTCTTTATGTGCTGTGGACGTTGTTAATACGTACTGAATTGCTGCGTGCTGAATAATTTTGTCTACTGTATAAGCAGCAATGAGTCCTGTGTGTGGAATAGTTAGTCTTGTGGAAAAGAAACAGCTAAAGCGAGGATGTAGGGTGAGAAATTTCAGCCGTTTGGAGAGACAGTAGAGCAAAGTTCCGAGTATTCCCACCCCAGCTTAATTCTGTCTAGCCGCTTTGTGTACAGTGGATGTTGTTACTACCAGATTTCTACTTGTGAGACCCTGTTGTTGTGTGCTGCTGTGTGTGCGTCTCGGCTGTAGATATGTGTTGTGTCATATCTTCGTGTTAAATAAAAGTCGTCGTTGTTCTCTACTGTGGTCTGCTGACTGTGTTCTCACACCATATACCCACTACGAAACGAGCCCGGAGTTGAAATCCGTAATAAAGTTTCTCAAAGACATACAGAAAAAATAGCGTACTGCTTGAAAAGCTGTCTTATTTATGGATAAGTTCCATCCAAGCATTTATAGCTGAATTTAATTGAGAAGTTTAACAACCATTTTTGAT
Source organism: Argiope trifasciata (assembly GCA_026543055.1). Taxonomy (NCBI): domain Eukaryota; kingdom Metazoa; phylum Arthropoda; class Arachnida; order Araneae; family Araneidae; genus Argiope; species Argiope trifasciata. Next base: position 8,814 of record JAPMOQ010061378.1, on the reverse strand, counting down.
TTTCAATGACCAATGAGATTACATTTTATTTTCTCTAAATAGTCCAGAAATGCTGTATGAGTATATTGAACTATAAAATAGAAATTCTAACAGCATAAATATTGTTTTGTGTTCCTATGTTAATAAGACCACAAAGGTTATTTTGTATGTATCTAAATATACTCGAATGTTTTAAGTAAAACGTGCAAAATATACTTTGCAATTCACAATGTCTTCTATAAACTGCAGTCGAAAATACTAAAACTTCCTTCACTAATTGTGTTATTTTATTGTAGTCATTTCCAACGCAGGTTTTGATTTCTAATTGAATGCTCATTGCTTCCTAAAATAACGTTTGATAAAAGCAGTTTCAGTTACGATAAGTCCAGTATTTGTGTATAGTGTGTTCTACCATAAATAAAATGTCTGAATTGTAAAAAAAAAACATAAAAAGGAAAAAAATGATAAAAATAAATTGCCTACTTGACAAAGAAAATAAATCTGAAATTGTTTGATCAGTACTTTTAGAGATATCTATCATTACATCCATCTACAGATAAAATAATGGATTTCTTTCTCCCGAACCTAATATAATTGAGACCAAAAATTTAAACAACAGCTTTTCTTACTTAATGAAATTGTACATTTTCTATTTTTCTTTTATTGTTAACTAGTTGCTACCGCCAAAAAATAATATTAAGTGAAATAAATAAATAATTTTGCAATATTTGAATAAGATGAAAGGTATGACAGCATATAAAATACAAACAAACAAATATTCATTTTTATATATTAGATTTGTGTGTTCTTTTAAAATTATAAAACTTTTTCAGAATGGTAATGAAAGAAACTCGTATAATATTCGTTCAGAATTCTCAAGTTTAATTTTAGAAAATGTGTTTAAAATATTTTCTTTTAAAGTTGATTAAAGATAGAAAATATATTTATACCTTAAAATCGTTAATATCGTTGAAAATACAATTTTTGAAAATGAAGATGGTGAGAAATTATTTGTACTACGATATTTTTTTAGTTACTGAGAAAAATGCTTAAATGAAATTAAAATATAAAATCCCAAGGGTTCGTTTCCTCAAAACTCTCTCTTATAATCTATTCTTATAATAAAGCTCAATGTGTGTGTGTGTGTGTGTGTGTGTGTGTGTGTGTGTGTGTGTGTTTGTTGGCGCACTACAGGCCTAACTGTTGGACCTACAGCTACCAAATTTGGTACATGTATACCTTGAAGGTGTGGAATGTTCACCTCGCAGCCCTTTTTTTCGAATTTTTAATTAGAATTAGAATTAATTAAAATTTAAGCGAAATTTCGACGTTTTTCCGCTATAACTTCAGAAAATATGATCGCATAAACATGATTTTTACATCAATTTAAAGATTAAAAAATTAGCCTTCTAATGATATCAATGTTTTAATGTATAACTTAAGCTTCTATTTTTAACAAATTTTTAAAGAAATATTTTAACCATGCTTTTTTAGCACGTGACTAGATAAAATAAAAGAATGCCGGAAGTTCAAATAAAAAAAATTATCATCGCTAAATAAATTTAAAGAAATGCAACTTTCAACACGTGACTGGATAAAATAAAAGAAATATAAAATGTGATATTTTCTTTAAAAAATAAATGCAAAGCAAAGGTTTCTACAATCGTTTGCAATATCTATATCATTAACTCAATAAATCTTCTTTATTTACGGTAAACCTGATTGAATTTAGACAGGATATGCATTGAAATCCCGACTTAATGGCATATTTATGTAATCGTTGCATTATCTGTATCATTAATTTAATACTTTTTTCCCTTTCTTGCTTTCTTTTAAAAACAACATATTTAATATTTTGGAAACATCATCGAAATTTTTTTTAATATTTGGAAGCATAACCGATGGTTAAAACTGACTTATTTATAAAATTAAAGAATATTATTGGGAAAAGGTGTATTTCTAGAACTTTCCGACCATTATCTTAAAGAAAATATTAATTTCAGGTCAATCAATGCCCGGAATTACTTCAAGGCTAATGAATATGTGATTTAATTGAAAATTTTAGAACGCTTTATTCATGTCGAATCAGCTGGTCGCCAAAGGCGGCTAGTCTGTAATAAAGCTATTACTACTGAGAGTCACTTGCTTGCCATTTGCGTATTGTAGCTACAAAATATTAACTTTTAACTTGAATTTAGCATTTCTACAGAATCTGTTGTCCCCTCGGCTAGCTATTTGGAGATTTGCCCTTGACAAATACATTCGGTTGAGATTCGGTTTTTATTTTCTATTTTTTTCAGATAATTATACTATGCCTATAACCATCCAGTAGATATAATCTCACCAAGTTTCATCGCAATCAGATGAACGGTTTAGGAAGGCATAAGAGACATACAGACAAAAATTCATTTTTATTTATATGGCTTCATATTGCTAATGTCTACTTCCATTTTATGACATATTTGCTTTTTTTACGGTTTCATATTTTTACCGTTCAGTTTTCGTTTATGGTTTAGTGATTGTGTTTTTACAGATTTGCAATAAGTCTTTTTCTGAAGCATCTCATCTCCAAATCTGAAATATCCCCTTTAATCTTCACTTTATTTTAAGATGCATATGTGCGAAATGGACAAAAAAACTGAATAAATGATATTCTTACTTCTTAAATCGTTCTCGTTGGTTTTAAAATATGAATAATTTTCGTAGCAACCCCAAAAACAAAAACTATTGCGTGACATTTTTATGACATTATAATGTAAACCACAAAATAATGTGAAAATGCCGGTGTGATATAGTAAAATATTTTATACTTTTAAGGTTAAGGTTAATTTTTGGAATTTTCCTTTCCAAGAACAAAATTCAGACTTAAATTTGAATTCCAATTATTTTTCAAAATTAATTTAAATCATATTCCGATTTTTTTTTCTTTATTTTTAAAAAAGACTGCTCATATTATATACAAAAATAGACAAAATACTTTTGTATGAAAATTACAACACATTCCATGAATTTCGGAGTGAAATTCATGGACAAACATATCATTAAATCTGTATTTTGCTTTTCTTTTTGTTTCTTTGATTAGAAAAACTTATTATCATTCAGAACTTAAGAGAATATATAATACCTGTCTAAGCACTCAAATTGGTCGAAATCACTGGAACTGTCTTCTGAACTTAATCCATTGTAAACGCCCTTTGCAGCTACATATTAAAACAGAATTAAGCATAAAATATTTTTTTAAAAAAATATGCATATATATGTGCTTATATATTGAAATTTATAAACAAATTTCTAGTTATTTTCTACTTTTTGTTCTTAATTTATGATCCATTATTGTAAGAATAATAGAATTTTGAAACAGAGTATTTTTTTAAAAAATTATAGGTGGAGCCATAATGATGGAATTTAAATACGATAAAGGAATTAATTGGCTCACCATTTAGATCCAAAAGTTTTCAAATAGTCTTTCTTATAAGAAATACAGAAATGTATAAAATATAAAAAGAAGTATGAAAATTCTATATCATCAATCCATATTTATAAGCAAAAATTAATCGAGTTAAATAAAAGTAATAAAAACTTTCAGACTGTTTCACTGAAAACTGAAATCACATAAAAGTACAATCACATGAAAAATGTAACCACTTAAATCTTCACAGTTATCAAAATGCGATGTAACGAAATGGTTGGAACTTCACATGCAAGAAATATAAGTGACTTATTTTTTTTTCGAAAGTTCAGAAGAAGTTCAGACTACTTGATGTACCTAATATTATTCGAATAATTCACATTTCACATCATAACAGTTACTACATTATAACCCAAGTAGCGCCTCTATATACTTATGGTCCTAATGGCCATCCCCAGCCATCCCCATTGCGAGTCAGTACCAATGGGGATGGGAGGGACAGATCCCCACCTATTATTGTACCCACCGGGTTGGCGTGATGCAATCACCATGGCGGAAAACTCTCATCCCAAATTACGAGGTACCCTCCGGGGTTAGTAAGCGAGAGTAAATATTGTTACGAACCTGTGGTTTTGCTTTCCCGCGCTAATACTGTCATCGTAAAGAAGACAGATTGACAGTAATATGTATTGAATAGTAAATGGGTGTGAAGTCAGAGGTCCCAAGGCTTGGTGACAAACTTGGCGACTAATTTGGCGACTTTGGAGACAAAATGGAAAGTACCTGAAACATCGAGAATTTCCCCGATCCGTCCACTAGGAGCCGAGATCCAGCTAGAACGCTCCTGATTGGTCCAGAAGATGTTAGCCCCACCTACCGCCAGTATATATAAGGCAGGAGGCTGCGGGGTGACAGTCAAGTAGAAGTGGAGCAGAGGAGAAAAGGGAAAGAAGACCTGAAGAAGAATCCAGTAGAATCAAGCCGAAGCTGAATGGTCTGGTGTTCACTGAAGAAGACAAATAGCTTTGTGGAATTAATTGAGAAGACCTAGAGATACAAAGGTCTTGAACTAAGGAGTCCTGAACGGAGGACTGCTGTGTGGCATATACTGACGAAGCCTGCGTCGTGTGTCGTAGCCCGCTGTGTCGTCGTCGGGAACGGAGCTGTCCCGAACTAAGGAGTAGTCCCGTTGTGCGAAGTAGTCAGCCGACAGCAATGGCAAGAAGAGACAGAAGAATAGTTTCAGCCTAGTCTGGAGAGACCAACGTGGTGTAAAGTGAATCCCTTAAAGATTTCCTCTCCGGCTGAATCCTGTCTGGCTGCTCTGTGAGCTGTGGACATTGTCACTACGGAATTTCTGCCTGTGGACTACTATTTGTAGTGTGCTGCCCTGTGTGCTCGTCTCGGCTGTATATAGTTGTCTCCTGTACATAGTTGTCTTGAGGATATTTGTCGTCTTTGTGCTGTCCTGTCCCCGTCCTGTAAATAAACGTCTGTGTTGTGTCTCCTACTAAAAAACTGATCATTGCTTGTGCATCATCTCATCTCTAACACCATACACACCCACTGTACGAGGTAAAAAAAACGAACCCAATGGATTTAACTATAGAAAATCCGTAACAATATGAAATCCAATCAGATGAGCAAGACTTAATTAGGAGATTAGAATTATTCATATTTATCATGATATTCCTAGAATGCATTGCACTTTTTGAGTTTTTGGATCCACTGATATTTTGAAAAAGTTTCATACGAAACCACAGATTTCTATACAAGAAAAACATTGTGCTTTAGGCTTGTCTTGGATTTGCAACATTGAGCTATTTTACCTCATTATTCCTCTGCAGATTTATTTGTTAGCATCGTATTGTCATCACAGAGATTAAATACTAGTGGAAGTTGTTGCCAAGTTTAAATATTGGCACCATTTGTCGCTATGTGTCAGCAACAACTTTGTATGAATAATAGCCAGATGTAGAGGTCAAATATTATCAGCCCTTCGCTTACTGTAAACTAGATGGAAGGATCTTCGCTAAACTTTCTTGCCTATTTTCTAGTAATTGTATTAGAGTATTATTAACCACATGCCGTTGGCGAAATTATAGTTACAGAAGAAAATATTAGCGTCTTAGCTTTTACGAAGAGCGAAGAGTTTTGGAGCTTAATCACGAAGATGTAGTTAATACGCATGGGCAAAAAATCGAATGTGCATGATGGAATTCTTTTTCTAATCAACTGTAATACAAATTTTTCAAAGAATTTCAATGATTATCATAAATCCACATACCAGATTTCGTATATTTAAGCCATTGAGCTTTTGATTAATCAAGATTACGTGCTTTCAAACGGACAGACTGGCAAACAGACAATTATTCAGTGGATTTGATTGAAATTTTTAGTTTTATTTATACTTAAAATTTTAAATCTGAGTACGAAATTTTTTTTTCATCTTGTCATTTCCCTTTTGTAATTATTGTGTTAACTTCTATTTGTACAGTCGGAAATATAGACTTATTTTAAATGGATTTCTCCCAAAATATGACAGATACCTACAAATTCTATACCATGTACGAAATTTTATCCATCTAGCTTAAAGCGGCTTTGAGTAATCATCTTTACAAATAGACATAATCACATAAACGTATTTATCAGATTTAGGTAGGACTGAAAAATGAACATTACTAAAAACTTCTATTTTGGATTTTTTTTGGGGGGGGGGGGGGATTTTACAAGAATTTTCGTCTTGTATACTTGGTTTAAGAGAAAGTAAAAGGAACATATAATTACTTCAGTTTAATCCATTTGCATCTGATTCTGCAGCAAAATCACTTCAAAAAAATAGTTCTGCCTTTGAAAAAGATATTTTACATGTTTTTATAAATAAACATTTAGAAAATTATTTCAATCATCTTTATGGTATCAGGGGACTCGATTCTATTATAAGCGTTCATGTACACAATAAACAGAACATGTGTAGGATAATCAAAGTGTCAGGCCTTAATAGCTGTCGTAACTTGATGCATAAAAATAATTTTTGAGTGACTAATGAACATCAAATTAAAATTATATTTATCACAATCGAAATTTCGAACGAAATATTTGGTAGACAAATGGGACATTATTTAGTGATAATAGCCGTATTTGCAAATAATAAAAACGCAAATATAAACCAAATCATACTTGTTTATTGACGTTTGCAAAGTGAAAACATGTGAGCAATTGATTGATGCAGACGCTGCAAAATCCCGCAGATCTACATTATTTTCTTTTTTGGAGGTGGGATGGTAGCACATACAAAAATATTTATGTCGTCTTAATAATAGAAACTTGAAGATGCAGTTATCAGTGAAGATGATAGCTGAAAATTTTGTGATGAATTTTATTTTGAAACCAGATTCAATCTGAGTATTTATGCTTTCATGGGCTAAAAAATCGTAGAGTAAAGCTAATGAAAGAAATAGAAAACCTTAGTCTTAACAAGTCAGTATATCGCCTATATGTTAAAATATTAATGAAAAGCAATGGACCAAACACGCGATCCAAAACTTGCTTCCAAATATGAGCATAATAATTAGCATAGAATATAGTAAAGCGAATAATTTCATAAACACTATCCACATCCGAAATAATAAGAGCAATAACAAAAATGTTCATAACATTTTCCTTTGATATTAAAAATATTGTACATTTTGCACTTTTCCCCAAAAAATTTTTTTCAGTGATTTATTTTAATGAAAACATATTAATTTTTTAATTATAATCAAAAAAATTTGATCGCATTTTTATTTAAGTATGATCGTTTGATCGTAATTTCAAGATAACAAATTGTTTTATACTCACGATTGTTTTGTTTGTTTCCATAAAATTTTACCCCTTTTCCAGGATTTTGAATTAGACTATGAAACAGATGTGAAGATACCACTATTTTAAAAGAGGCAATAAACATAAACAGATTGACGTACGAAAAGTAGATCATCTTTCCTTTGCAATTCGGAGCCCACGACCTATTACTACAAAATGTCTTTTTTTTAAGCTAAAAGACGGTACATGTCTAAAATTATCTCATAAAACAATCGACTTTACTTTTCATAAAAACAGTCACCTGTATAAAGACACCTGGCAATTTCGATACCACAGGTTTATATAATATTCACTTTTATACATCCATTCATTTAGAGAGCAAAAAAATTAAAAGCATTAGTATTAGTAAAGAGTTTTTTAATTAATACTTGAAACCAGTTACATTTACTGTTTTAGTTACAATGAATATTAAAGGGCTTTTACACTTCATATACGAAACATTAGATCTTTTTAAAATTTTCTGAAACAGTTTGGTTTTCTATTTATTTATATATTATATAGATTAATCTATTTTGAAGGCCAGCTTGTTTGTTAGAGATATTGGTTGTATTTGATTGTAGTTAAACAGTTTAAATATTAATTTATATCCAAGAACAGTGAATTAGAACGCATTCAAACTGCTTTACTTTCATTGCTATTACAATTTTCCGTTCATTAAAAGAGTAAATTTTTATAATAAAAAATCACTCCAATTACTTTAGCGAGTTATTAAAAAGATAAATATGTGGTCCTTTTTTTTCAACTTGCACAATATTGTAATTTCATTCTCCAATTCGCATTGTAAACTACGCATTAATTAAGCAAAATTATTCCTCCTTAGCTTTCAGCAATGGGAAAAATACCACAAAATGAAATATTTAATGGAACAATGAAAACAGTTTGCGTTTCAAACTATTCAGTTTTTTTCAATAAACAACAATATTAATATTGGAAATTTGGTAACTACATAAAATACAAGTTTTAAAAAATGTGAAAAATTATGAAAAATCTCGACGGTTATTAAACTAAAATCCTTAAGAAAATGAAGGTGTTTTTTTTTTAAAATTTGCATCTGAGTAAGATAAATTTTTCTGCAAAATAATTTTAGAAGTTATCATGGGAAAAAAAACATCAAATTTTTGTTTCATTTTTGATTATTTGAAATTTCAAAAAAAAAAAGTCCCTCCGACAAGCACATGTCCATCCTTAAGTGTATGTGTGTGTGTGAGAGAGAGAATTTCAAATTTAATAACTGATGACCAAATGATTTTTTCTATAGAATGCAATACAGACATGCATTCCTCCTCATTATTAATATCGATTACCTCATGTTTTTCTGAATAATTATGTTTGGAATGATAATCTTTTAAATTGTAACTCTAAATAGAGTTATTTATCTGTTTAGTTTGAAACTATATTGAAATGACTACTAATTTTAATGAGTTTCAAAAAAATTCAAATCCTTTTTATATTGAACATGCATATAAAATATTATACTCATCACTGTCTTCGTCTTTTCTGAATGAAGTTTCATAAACGTGTTTGAATTTAAAACATGAGTGTGAAGTATCATAAGCGTTCAAATA
>JAPMOQ010061368.1:0-25861 GCA_026543055.1 Argiope trifasciata | reverse complement strand
ATATATATATATATATATATATATATATATATATATATATATATATAATTTTGTATAATTAGGTATATAATTGCATATTTAAAATAGCAAATCTGCACAAATCTCAGCTTAATTTCACCAGTTTTTATCTTATGTTCTGTCTAATGCCACTTGGTCATACCAATCCGAATGAACGTATCTCTTTCGAATGGAGGCAGAAGTGTGCGCCTTTCGTTGCGAACGAGCACCGTTCAGGTGATAGGACGACTTTGCTCGAACTCACACGGCACATCCCTTTTTAGGGAGCTGTCGAACTCGTTCATCCATCCGCAAGTCAGAATCGAGATCCCAATCAGAGACAGACTCATCCCTGATTCAGTAACCCTAGAAGTATAGGAACTTAGAGGACTTTACAGTCAACGTGCTTCAACTGCCATGAGCCTATACGGTGGTCTTTGGCCGGTGTCGAAAGCACATGGATAAAAAAAATGAATGCCTTGATCACCACCACAGCATTATCGGCAGGAACTGTGGTTAAGTCTTAAGTGCCATAACCGATCACGGTACAACTCTTCCCTAAGGAATTACATTTCGTTATAAACTGTAGGAGCCACCTAGCTTCATTTTCATGTACTCTCCAAGGTGGCGAGAACCAACCACCTTGCTGCAATTTTCCTGGAATTTTACGATATGATAAGGAATAATTTATCCATATGCCAGACAAATAACAAGAATAATTAGGAACTTACTGAAGAACTAATAGAACTGCAATCTTTATCAGAATTATTGTCTAGAGCCGTGGTCGTCTGGTAGAGCGTCAGCTCGCAATCGAAAGACGGCGAGTTCTGTCCTGTCTCGGCCACAGACAGCAATGTTGGCTCATGACAATTGGGGCACGTTGACTGCAAAATCCTCCAAGTCCCCATACCTCTGGGGGTACTGAATCAATTTCTGATTGAGATCTGAATCCTGACTCATGGATGGATGAATGATTTCGACTGCCCGCTAAAAAGGGGTTGTGTTGGTTGTGTTCGAGCAAAGTTATCATTTCTCCTTTACGTTAACGTTCTCCTTAACGTTCTCGTTAACAACGAATGGAGCAACGAAAGTGAAAACATAAACAAGAAAGTATAAAGATCAAATGCCAAATTTTATTCCTCTATATAAAAGTGGTTTTGAGTCATCTTTGTTAGAGACAGACGGATGGGTATTTTTCTTGAACTGAAGGACTGTAACGTAGAAATCCATCGAATTATCGAGCTTGAATTTTTTTTCAGGATTATTATAAAGATATTATTCTATAATCTTTATAATCAATATCTATATTATTATTATAGGCTAAGGATTTTTTAACGATAATGCTATGTCTCATTTCCGCCAAATTTTGAGGCTTAGACAAAAATTAAAGAAGACTACTTTTTTCTTAGTATATATGATAAAAAAGCCCAAATCATTTTATTATAATTTTTTTGTGCATTTTCTTTGGTACGGAGTGCGTTATATTTGTGTTATTTATTGATTTTTTGGAAAATAAAAACCTGCTCCACACGTGATTCGTAAGTGAATAAAATTCGCAAAAGAAATATAGTAGTTAAACAAAGTTCATCTGTATGTTTTTGAGTATTAAACTATGGAATTTTTTTCGTAATTTTTGTTCTCAAATTTTTGAACGTAAGCAAAATTATTTTTATGTATTAATAAAATACTTTTATTTAATCCTAAATGTATAATTTTATGCAAATCTAATAACTTGTCAGTAAAAATTGGGTGAGGGCCATGGTGACCTGGTGGTAAGATCTCGGCATTGGAACCGGAGGGTTTCAGGTTCGATGAACGGTTCCATCAAAGAACCGTTGTGTAAGGGGGTCTCTTGCACGTTTAATCTGTCGCCCAAATGCCTCCCCTACTGGTATGTGAGGAGAGGTTGGTGGCAGCTCAGGCGTCGTCCTCGTCATCTGACCGCAGTTCAAAATGACGAGAACCATCCCAAAATAGCCCTAGTGTTGCTCTAACATGGGACGTTAAAATAACTAAAACGAAAAAAAAAAACTTGTCAGTAATACATTTCAATTTATAAAACCCGTCAGTATAAATAAAATGTTTTTGTACAAATATAGATTCGTTCTTTTGCTTGTTTTCACTGAAAATAACTGAATTAGAAAAACAATATTCTTAATTCATTTCCAAACTCAATATTTAAATGATATACTTAAACTGGCAAATATTTATTCTTTTTTTAGTTTCTTCTGTCTATTAAATGTTATGATAAAGGCAATTTTATAGCAATTGATAATAACTCCTTTACTCAACCTTTAATGATATTCATTTTAAATTCTGGTGTTCAAAGTATTTGCATGGCATTTTAAAAATATCCCGCTTACTGAGGATGGTAACAGAAGGTAGAATCATTGCTTTTTATTAGGTAAGAATATTTTAATTTCTGATTTTAACCTCAATATTGATTTCCGAACCATTTTCAGCTTCATTAAATTACACGCAGCTGCTTAAAATATCATCTATAAGAAGGTGCAATTTATAACCAATTTCTACCATTATCATTTAATCAATATTATTGTTAAAAAATATTTTATATAATTCAACATGGGAAATTCCTTCCTGGTGGAAATTTTGATATATTATCTTAAAACAATTTTTAGAAAATCAATGCCTCGTTCAACTCATAAAATAAAGTAATTCCGTTATTGTTTAAAATATCATGAAAAGTACTTTTTTTTAAGAATTAGGTTAAATTGATGCTGTTTACATGAAGAAATTTATAAAATTAAAGCAAGCAGAGTTTATTTTACCTTTACTTATTTTAATCGACTTCAGAAGCCTGACATAGTTTTTAAAATTTTTAATAGGTTTGTCGGAATACAGCTTATATAAACACATTCATTGATAATATAGTTATGGCAGTCATATATTTATCGTGTACATAAATTAAAATGATGACTGTCCACTTCCATAAAAAAGTGAAAAATATTATTTTGACTACCATGGTTATTAAATATTGATAAATATATGTTAAGAAAAATCACTCTATTGACCAGAAGATAAAAATGACATTATTCATTCTTTTCACATTTTTAAACTATCCATAAATGTATAATTGTGATGATTTTGTTTCTTCTTCAACTTCTGAAAGAAATTCTTAAAAAAAAACATGCATAAACTACTGTAGTAACAAAACTTGTTGATTCAAAATTTGTTATAAAATTATGAGAAATAAAAGAAAGTACTTAAAATAATGATGAAATTCAAAAACGAAATTTTTTATAGAGACAGGCCGTGGTGACCTGATGGTAAGACCACGGCTTCGGAAACGGAGGGTTTCGAGTTCAAGACTAGATCCCGTCGAAGAACCGTCAGTTAAGGGGTCTCTTGCACGTTAAATCTGTCCTCCCACTGGTATGGTGTGTCTTGGTGACCCTCACACCTCAGGTGTCGCCCTCGTCATCTGATCGTAGTTCAAAATGACAAGGTCCGTCTCAAAATAGCCTAGTGTTACTTTACAATGGGACGTTAATATAACTAAACTAAACTAAATATAGTGAAAAGCCTATATTTTATAACTATCAATCTTTTAATTTTAATTATCCTTTGGTTGCCGATATATAAAGAAAAACACTCATTTTGTCACTGAAAGACTTTTCAAAAATTATTTGCACAGAAATTTCACAACAAAATAAAGTACATTATACAAAAAATAAAGTGTACAATACCTAATGTACAAAATTTTGGTATTAATATAATTTTAGACTTAAAACACAAAATTCAATTTTTTTTTTTATCCACAAAATAAATTTACTTCTAACAATAACTACCTTATGTTCTCCGAATGAACCTGCTGCTTCTGAATGGTCTCCTCTGCAGATGAAAGTTTCAAAATTGCTTTCATTTTTCATTGATATTGTGAATAACTCGATTTTTTTCACCTCCATCTTTTCATATTAAATTTCTTCTTTCAAAAATATATGCTCATCTGCAGAGAACAGCTTACTACATTTTTTTCATTCACAACGATCCAGAATTTCAGGAGGATGGAAATAATGTACTTTGGAAAAAATAATAATGTACTTTTTGTTTCATATGATTTTTAGAATTGGCACTATTTGTTTTGAAACTTTTCTTTGACATTTCTTACCGAAAACTTAATTTAATAACATAATATATTATTGCATACGAGAAATTTCTTTACTAGGAATATTCATATAATATATGATTCCATTTCATTAGTAATTTAGGAGCTCTAATGTAAAAAAAAATATTTTCTACATTTAGAAACTCCTTTGATATTTTCATAAATATGAAGTGTAGAAAAAAAAATATAGCATTCATCAAAAAATTCGAAATCGGGATTTTGACATTTTTTTCCTATTTTAGAATTTTTGCGCATAACTTATTAGCATCAAAAAATGTTTCTTAGATTTTGGTTTATTTCATTCATCATTATATTCCAAAACTTGAGAACAAAGAAAATAGGATTGCTCGTTACCATTTGCGGTGTTCATCGTTTTTGGTTAAATTTCATCAAAATTTACTAGAAATTTTCCAATTTCTTAAAGTACATTGTATTTTTAAATATTTTTTTGTATTTATAGATACTTGCATTATAAATGGCAATGCAACTAAAATGTATAGTTTAAAAAATATTTAATTTTTTTTTTTCAAATTTTTCCTGTGAATTTAGTCGGATACCTTAAAACTCAGAGCTAAACAAAAAAAATTATTGAAGTGTTAATTTTCTTTTCAAACCAATATATGTATGATGTATATGAAAAATATATTTATGATGTATTGGATTTCTGGTATGTTTGGGCTTTTATATATATTAGATTTCATTATATATTCTCATATTACCAATAAATCAGTGGGTGACCGAGCTCCGCTCGGAGAAACAGGTTTCGAAGCTAACTCGAAGATTTAAATTTTCAATTGTGATTTATCAAAACAATACATGCCATAAGAAAATTTGTGAAACTATTGGGGAAAAGATAACCAGTTAAAGTGCACTATTGTAAACTATTCTAAACAAAGTTAGAGTTTGGAAAGGGAACTATTCTATACAAAGGTAAAGTAAAGGTAAAGATTGAAGTGCGTTGAAGTTCAATATTTTTGACAAATTTATTTAGAAAAACCAAACATATACACATACATAAGAAACATATTATAAACCTATAACAGCATAAACATAAAACTTTATTAGTTCACCATATTGACTATAGATGGCAGCACGTTACCGCTTGAAAATTTAAGTAGCCATTATGGCGAACTAATAAAGTTTGAAAATATCCTATCTGTAACTCCTAACTGCTCGACCGTAGCGCTTCAAAACTGGCGCCAATCGATTCCTCGTGGCCAAAAACCCCAGACCCCCAAGTTTACCGGAGTTTATTAATTCTGGGGCGATTTTCGACTTGGCAACCATTCCTCATATTATAGTATTAGATTTATATATTCTCATATTACCAAGAAACTTAATCATCATGCTTGTCCTAATAATTAAGAATGATGAACAATTTAGAATATAAACAGAATAATTTGCAATATGTCCTTCCAACTGCGTATTTGGAGATTGAAATAATAATAACTAGAAAATAATAAATACTTAAGAAGAATGAAATTGCTGTAAACCGGTAGAAATATTAATATATATATATCTGTATCTAAAATCTATCTATCTCATGCAAATTAATTTCTTTACAATACTTAAATTATTCGACTACGCTCGGCAGAAAATTTTTGAAAAATCGGAATTAAAAAAAAATATTGATGATTTTTAGATGTATTGTCAATTATAAAACCTACAGATGCAAAAAATATTTAAAAATAAAATCTATTTTTAGAAATGGGAAAATTTGTAGTAAATATTAAGGAAATTTAATCAAACCGGCTAAAACTTAATACATTATTGTAATGCAGCAATCCAATTTTTCTTGGCACACAATTCATAGAATATAATGATGAAAGCAATGAACCAAAATCTAGCAAAAATCTAGCGATTCTAAGGATTTATGGGTAAAAATATACGCATATATACATTTCTTTCATAAATTGACAAAAGGTTTTTAAAAACGGCTATAAATGAAAAAGTACTTCACCAAGAATAAAATTTTTGATTCATTTCATTGCCCACATTAGTAAAAACACAGGTTGAAATTTTTATGTAAATACGTCTATCAGGTTTGAGATATCATTTTAAAGGTGGAGAAGTTGTATGAAAGTTAAAATTAAAGAGAAAGTCAAATTTTAGCTGAAAAATAGGGTTATGCTTAAAATTCCCTTGCATGCTATTTCAAGCCTTTATTTTAATAGAAAAAATACCCCCCCCTTTTTTTTTTCTTTGGAAAGAAGGAAATTCTGAAGTACCAGAATTAATAATTAAAAAAATATTAATATATATGGTGGAAAATCAGTGCTTTTAATGCAGTCGGATACCTTAAACTTCCTTACTATTTTTAGTAGTACATGCATACAAAATTATTAAAAAGATTGTAGAAGATAGTCAACTTAAAATAACTTTTTGTGTTAAAAAGCTAAAATAAATCATTGCAAGTAGAATTTTTAAAAAAATGTATGTAGTTGTAATGTTGTAAATCATCATTCACAATTATTAGTAAATCTTCATTCAAAAATATAAGTTGTAAATCCTCATTCAAAAACTTTTATTATATATAACGGAAATTGTGTGTTAAACGACATATATGACTTGGAAAACAAAGAATATTACCATAATAGATAGAAATTCTTTAAATAATATTTATGCTGCATCATTATATTTATGTAATGCATTGCGCTACAAACATATTGTCAAATACTCTCTATTATCGCCTCCTTCAGCTAAAAAGAAAAGATTTAAGAACGAATCATGAATTACTGATAAGATTATGATAGATGTCTGCAAGCTTTCAGAATTCAGCGGCAGCAAATCCCATTTCTAAAACGATTTCCCTTCTTATGGAGAGACCTGTCTATCACGATTCTCATAGAGTAATGCTGTATCACGGAAATCCACGAAAGCATCAAATAGTGTTAAAGAAATAAGAAATAATCTTTTTTCTTATATCATTCCTATGTTTAGTGAGGACTGGTTTATGCGCTACAATCGCATAAAACTGATCAAGAGTTATGGTTTATAGTTTCAGTGATGACATAGCAGTTTATTGGTTGTGAGTTAGAAACGAATTTTCTGTAACACGCTACTTTCTTGCAGTTTGGTTTTAATTATTTTAAAATTCTCTGTTCAATCTCTACGATGTGTGAATGTGCCCTCCTGTAAAAAGGGGTCGTGCAAGTGAATAATTGATGTGTAAGTGGCAAAGTCATGCTCTTGGCCCCAGTTGGCGTTACTAAAAAGCAAGAGACACTCCTTATCAGGTTAAATCGCTGTATTCGTAACTGCAGGCTTGTCCATAGAAAGTGTCATAAGAAACAACAACAGAAACATGGAAAGGTGATAAATAAAAAATTCGATGAATTAAGTATAATCAAAACTGTGGTTTCATGCCTAAAATATAGTTTTATTTTTAGGGCTTAGTTTAATTTTAGTTATATTAATGTCCCGTTTTAAAGCAACACTATTGCTATTTTGTGACAAACCTCGTCATTTTGAATCATGGTCAGATGATGAGGAAGACACCTGGGCTGGCAAACCCCTCTCCACTCACCGCCACAACAGTGAGCGCTTGAACTGAATGATTTAACGTGCAAGAGACCCCCTTGCACGACGGTTTTATGTTGAAATCAGGGCTCGAACCTGAAACTTTCCTGTTCCGAAGTCGAGACCTTACCATCAGACCACCATGGTCCCTTAACCATTGAAATCAATTATATAAAGTATTTGACATTTAGTTTATGTTTTGGCCAATAGATATCATTGAAATTAAAAGCAATACTATATGGTATATATATATATTATAAATGAAAGGAGCATTGCATATAAATTTTAAACGGTTAATTGAAAATATGTAATAATTCTGAAGATTTAAATGTATATTAATTATCTTTAATTATGAAAATGGCTTCCATTATATATTGATAGAACAGTCCTTAGATAAAATTTATATTTTATCTTCAATCACTGGTCAAAATTCTGAAAAATTCGGTTGGGGAATAAGATCGTAGCTTTTTTATCAGAGACTTTTTTTAAAGAAAAACTTTAGTAATAACAATCGATTATGTATTCTCTGCTGTTGTTTACAACCTCCTCCCACTTCTCGACCGATTTGTCAATGCCGCTCTTCCAAAAATCACCCTTTCCTTTTTTTAAGGCAATTTTTATTGCCGAAGGTAACGGCCCTCATATAGTTCGACTGTTAGGGGAAAATATGGTAATCCGTCGGCGCAAGATCCGGAGAATACGGTGAATGATGAAAGACCTCCATTCAAGCGCTTGGAGTGTGGCTTTGACGACTTGCGAAACATGTAGCCTCACGTTTTCGTGAAGGAGTATGGTTTGGTCTTGTCGATGGGATCTTTCCGGCACATAGCCTCTTTCATGCGGTATAGCTGAGCTATGTAGAGCCCTTTAGTGACCATGACATTCCTTTTGAGTATTTCACAGTACACCATGCACTCTCAAACGCAGATTATGGTCTTTTATAGATGGAGGTCAGGCTTGACCATTTCCGTACTTCAGACTTGCTTATGACACCTTCTCCGTATTCATTGGAAATGTCCCGTACTGCTTAAGCAGATCAATGGCCTGGATGAAAAGCGAAGAAAAGCAAGTGTCGAAAATGTTGGCTTTTACCCCCTGTGTATTCCATTTCTAAGCCTTAAAAGTAATTCAAACTTATATGACCGCAAAAGACGATTAGCGCAGTTTTGTAGAGCAGAAAGAGCTCTATCGAATGAATGCTATTCATTTTGTCAAACAGTAAAAAAAATCGTTGGAAAACAACGTAAACATAAAAACGCTACGAACTTATTCCGCAACCCAATATATACCGTTTATTTAGGGATTTCTGCTTTTTTTGTTGTGAATCAGGTTGAGATTGTTTACATTTGCACTTATGCAATGTTTTTCTCTAGAGCAATATACTTCTCGATTCTTCGAATATTTATGCGTCTGGTATACTTTATTTGCTGCATATAGTCTTTATTTAAATCCGTTTACAACAGAAAGCCTAATAACATATGCTGAATATATCAAGATTCTTCTCCAGAGTAAGCATACGCAAAATCAGGGTGGTTGCTTATGGAATACAGAAATACTAAAAATAAGAATTATTTTGAAGAAAGAAATCATTGTAGAAATATCGAAAATGTTAAATGTATATTTTACGAATAATGCGATTAATCCATTAATAACAATATCCTAGTAGCACACAAATATTGTACAATATTGTATGACGTTGATCAATATTCTCAACATTGTTTAGTATTGTACAATATTGTATGACATTGATCAATATTTGTAATATTGTATGACATTGATCAATATTTGCAATATTGTATGGCATTGATCAATATTCGCAATATTGTTTAATATTTTACAATATTCGCAACATTGTTTAATATTGTACAATATTGTTTAACATTGATCAATATTCGCAAGATTGTTTAATATTGTACAATATTGTAGGACATGGATCAATATTCGCAACATTGTTTAATATTATACAATATTGTAGGACATGGATCAATATTCGCAACATTGTTTAATATTGTACAATATTGTAGGACATGGATCAATATTCGCAATATTGCTTAATATTGTGGAATATTGATCAATATCATACAATGTTGCACAATATTGTACAATATGAGGTGGCAGACTGTGCTACATGGATATTGACTATCAGTGACACATACTATTCGAATTTATTATATTATCTAGAACATATACAGTTTATTGAATGAATATTTATTAAATAAATAACTGAACACTGTTAGCAGAATTTAATTTAATTACTTTTTGTTTTTGACATAATAGCCATTGAGTTAAGAACTAATAGATAAATAATTTTAGTTTCAATGCAAATATCAATCCATTTGGAAGGGGACCCACTTTGCAGAACCTATTCCAAATTTTTGAAGTCAAAATATAACAAAAGATGCATACACTATGCATAGTTAGTTTATACATTTATCTTTAATTATAAAACACATGATTCGTTATGAAAAGAAATTTAATTTTTTATACTGAATAATCCTATTCTTAAAACTTTTGTTATTCAGTACGTATTATATTTGCGTGAGAAGACAAATAAAATATATTTAGCAAGAATAATCTTTCGAGTGAGTATTTTGAATACTGAAAGATGATATTTTTAAAGAATTATAATTCTCCTAAAATTCGTCGTTACCATCGTTATTATTGTTGTTTTTATAGCTCTTGTCGTAGACAAGCCCGCTGAAAAATGAGCGGTTTTAAGCCATTTGTTTCAGTAGCGAAATCTAGGGTCAAGAATACGTCTTAGTTACTCATGCGACACAACCTAGCCAAGGGGTGAACTTCATTCATTCATACATTTCATTACTTCCCCACAGATCGAAAAATACCCACTCGTTTTCACAACCCCTTTTTATAGGGGGGGAGGCATTCACATACCTCATACAGGCTGTGGTGGTATGGTGGTAAGATCTCGGCTTAAAACCGGAGGGTTTTATGTACAAAACTCGATTCCACCGAAACACCGTTGTATAATATGTTCACTTGCACGTTAACTCTGCCAAGCCAAGCATCCTCCCGCTGCTGTGGTGTTGTGTGTAGAGGTGGGTGTCAGCTCAGGTTTCATTTTCGTCATCTGACCGTGGTTCATCATGACGAGGTGCCTCCCAAAATAAACCTCGTGTTGCTTCGTAACGGGACGTTAATATAACTAAACTAAACTAAACTAAACTCACACACCTCACAGGTAAAGATAGAAGGTTATAGAGGGTAGAGAACAACCAAGTTCATACCCGGGACTCCTAGATGACGGGATAGATGCGCTGCCCCTAAGCCAGTCAAAAAGTTGTGCTCCGTCTAATAACTATCTTAGAAAGACATAGAAAAAAACATTGAGGTCTCATAATTCAATTTTAGAAACACAAATGTAAAAATTTAGTATATATTAGAGACTCCCTGTCTAATTCCTTTTTGCAATGTTTATATATTATATTGACCCTTTCTGTTATTATTAACAAATTATTCTGAAAGATCCTTATGGTTCTCTTAAGGTATCCGACTATTTTCGAAGGAAATTTTTTTTTTAAGAAAATATTTATGGTTTTTAGATATATTGTTTAAAATAAACACTATAAATACAAAAAAAATTATATTAAAAAATATATTTTATGAAATGAAAAAAATTCTTGTAGATTTGAAGGAAATTTAACCAAATTGTAATTTAGCAATCCTATCTTTATGTGCACAAGTTAAAGGATATAATGATGAATTAAATGAACCAGAATTTAAGAAATATTTTCAGATATAAAGAAGTGATGGGTAAAAATATACTTATACATGTATTTTTATCATAAATTTACACCAATTTTTCTAAGAACACCTATAAATGAAAGAGTATATCACCACTAATAAACTTTTGGTTCATTTCATTGCCCATATTATTTAAAACACATTCTAAAATTTTTACTCATATATCTCGATTAGTTTTGGAATTATCCTGTTAACTGTAGAAATTTTTTATGAAAATTAAAATTTTGAGGAAATTGAAATAAAAAAAAAATAGTTGGTGAAAAATGTGTGACCTTGGCTGATAGGCCAGGCGTTCCATTTCTCAGAAAAGCTCATCTTTTTTGCGAAGAAAAAAGTCTGAGCTACAAGAAATAATAAGAATTTAAACAAATCACCAATGTGGTCGAATACTTGACTTTATATCGGATACCTGATTTCTTCTGAAAGATCCATATGATTATCTTGCTTTTGGTCGATAAGTGTAGGAAATCTCTATCAAAATCTCACAGTATATAATCATAGGGATACATTTTTCACTAGCTTTTTCTTTATTTCATTTTGTGTTGTTCTGTGTTGTGTTCATCGCTTTTGCTTGTACATAAATCATGCCTCCCATGATGTAATAAGTTAAAAGCTCAATGTACTATCCAGCCTTCAATCACAATTCTGCTTCAAAAATTGCTACATAAAATGTAAAATTTAAGAAGCAGAAGGTAAATTCATGGCCGAAAACAGTGATGGGAAGACACTTCTCATTTTTTAAACGTCACTCTAATCTCCCCTAGAAAGCATATTTACAAAAAGACAAGGAAACAGACATGCCTGGACACAGTGCGGCACACAAGCAGAAGCAGGGAAAAGGGGAAATCAATTATCTCCCTTATTATAAACCATATTTTTATCAGGGAAATATTTTTATGGTGCTAATTTATTAAGATACTCATAGGGATTTCTACATGCGTCAATCTCAAAGCAATATAAATACAGGGATCTTTTTAGAAAGTATTTGCTTAGGTCAACAACATTTATCTATCACTCACAGTGTGGAAATCGCTGACTAAGCGTTTTTAACAAGTTCCTCTTCTATTAATCGTTGTTGTTGTAACTAATGGCACTTTTGCAAATCCGCAGACCGATAGTCAGTGATTTAAAGCTAAATTTTGCGTCCCTTGTTTTTTAGTAGCGCCAACTAGAGCCAAGAGACGACTTAGCTATCCCATGTTCCTCATTCCCTAGCACAACCCCTTTTTACAGGGAGGCACATTCACACTACTGAAAGATAGAATAACAACCATGCCCGAACTGGAACTCAAACCTGGGAAGATACGCTACCTCTATGAAAGGACGTCGGCTGAATTAATGAAATAGATAAATGTAATTGAATCAGGAAATAAGAGAATACTTTAGCATGGCTTTGGTATGGACTCAATTAAGATAAAACTTTAGAGATTAATTTGGATTTAAATAAGATGTTAGAATATGCTTAAATATGTATAAGCTTATTTAAAAATGGCACCCTTTAGATAAGGCAGTAGTTGATATTTTTAAATGATGATGCTTTGAAATGATGACTTATAAGGAATAAGAAATAATAAATTCTGAAAAGATGCGAATAATCCATTTTTGATGAGTTTATGCTTCACGTTATAGGAAGTACTTTCTCATACTTTTCTGTGAAGTTCTTCAGAAAATGCAGTAACTTTAAAAACGTTTCTTTTTTCTATTAAGGAAATTCTTCAATAGTATCTTTTATAGAAGCTCGGAACTTTTTTTAAAATACAATTTTTTCGCTACATTTTTCTGACAAAAGTAGCACAAACTGTAAAGAATCATTCTTAAAGTTTCTTTCAGCATAGAGAGCGAAATAAATAAAGATAAAATAAGGCATTTTTGAAAAGAGTTTTTAGAGTATATATAACTAGCTATTACCCGTGACTCTGTTCATATGGAAATTTTGATTGATATGTACGAAAAACTCTGAAATAATGACAAATAAAAAAAATTAAACTTAACCTAAACACTATACGTTTAAAAGTATAAGCATATACGAAATATATATAACTTAAATGCAATTTTATAACAAAAACTTACAACTAACGTAAAAGCAATTTATTTATATTGTATACCCAAAATAAAACAAAAAAGCAAATCAAAGCTAGTCAAATCCATTTTATTTATGGATCGAGATGGAGATAATTACAACAGCATTATACACATCATTTTTAAACTTTTCATTTGAATGAAAATTGTCACAGTTGTCATCACGCGCAACCACAGTTGATGTCACAACAATCACGCGTGAACTTCCAACGCCAGTTGGCATAACGCACATGTCTGACTTTCCTACGCCATTTGGCGTAAAGCAATGCA
Source organism: Argiope trifasciata (assembly GCA_026543055.1). NCBI lineage: Eukaryota > Metazoa > Arthropoda > Arachnida > Araneae > Araneidae > Argiope > Argiope trifasciata. The sequence continues at coordinate 12,105 of JAPMOQ010061368.1, read as the reverse complement.
GATTAGAATTTTTTTTAAAATTTCTTTTATTCTGTTTTCTTTTCATTTAAAAGTATTTCAGAATGAATCCGAAAGATCGATTCATTAACAACATTTAATTTTAAATACATCAAACACAAAGGAAGTTAATAAAATCGCTTGAAGTAATCGGTCGAAATTCTTCCAAGCCTAACCTCAACTCTGTTAGGAAAAAATCTGGAGCCTTACTTATATTTGGCGGGGTTTGGTCTCAGCTTTTTGGAGCGAAAGTTAGCTTTTGATGAATAAAAAATGAGCCACTGAAGGAACCGAAATAAAAAGGAGCCTATGTTCTATTCCTGACTATAAGACTATAATCTATCTTTGTGCTGAATTTCATCCAATTCAGTTCAACCGTTTCAGTAACAAACAACCATCCGAAATTTCACATTTATAATGTTAGTATAGATATACACTCGACACAAAAATGAATTTTTAAGAAACATCCAGCAAATTTAATTAAAAAATATGGCATTTCAATTATAAGTTGTGATGAACATGTTTTCTGATATATAACCTTTCATCGAAAAATAATTAAATGCTGTGAAATGCAAATATATGCATGGAAGGCTTTATGTAATGGATGGCACGAGCTTAAATATTCAAGAACCAACGTATTTAGCTTTCTTTGTTGTATAAATTTAAGTTTAAGCCGGATGTCAATTTTAATTTGAAAAAAAATCTTTCTATTACCAATTATCGGAATATCAAATTCCAGTATTAATGCATTTTTGGCGATAGTTTATTATTTTACTTTGAATATTTTGAGTCAAAATAAATTTAGAGAGACTCAAGTTGCTATTAAAATTCATGTTAACATAAAGGATATTCTTAACTCTTATTAATGGTTTTTTTTTCCTGATAAAAAATAGTCACTTAGAAATTTTGCTACATTCGCTAATTCTGTATTATGCACGTAAATTCAGGATTCTTTGATAAAATTATTTGTTATTTAAATTAAGGTTTCATTTGCAACGAGGTAAAGACTTGATTTAAATATTTCTTTTTACAGAAGTTCGATATGATAAGAAGCTATTTTCATACGCTTTGAATAATAATATTCGTTACGTTTTTGAATTAATAAGAATCAAATTATTTTCTTAGTTTCCATTATGTAGGAAGGACCATGATAGCCTGTGGTAAGGTCTCGGCTTCGGAACTGAACAGTTTCAGGTTCGAGACTCGATTCCACTAAAGAAATATCTTCTCCCACGTTAAATCTGTCAGGCCGAAGGTCCTCCTCCTGGTATCATGTGGAGAGGAGCTCAAGTGTCGTTTTCGTCAGCTTGGCTCAAAAGGACAAGGTCCGTCAAAAAGTAGCCCTAGTATTGCTTTAAAACGGGACGTTGAAACAAACACACAAACAGATCCATGAGATGGCTTTAAAAATTTGAGACATAAACTGCTATTAATTTGTTTAGTCTATAGAAATAAGAAAAGTTTTATTAATACTGGGTGTATTGTTTAAGAATCCTTAGAGACTGCGCTGTCCTGATGATAAAGCTCCGGCCTCGGAAACGCATGTTTTCAGGTTCGGGACCCGATAGACCGTAGAGCCGTCGTGTGAGCAACTGTGATCCACGTTAAAACCGTCCAGAATAAGCGTCCTAATTTTATGTAGCTTGGAGTGTAGATATAGGTGCCAACTCAGATGTCGTCCTCTTTATCTGACCACGATTCAAACTTATGAAGTTCCTTCCAAATTACCCTAATTTTGCTTTAATGCGAGATTTTAATAAAACTAAACTAAACTAAACTCAAACGACACATAAAAGATATTTGCGTTTTGCGTTTAACTTTATAAAATTGTCTTAAATATAAGAAAAATAATGGTTTTGTAAATTTCAATATAGACGGCGTTGGATTTCAGAATTTATCTATATTTCAATGATGTTCTTTACACAAATTAGCGAATTTTAAGATTTTGATATTAAAAGATAAAACCTTGACTTGATTATACGTAATTAAAATGGAAATCGCTCCGATAGCTTTGTGGAGTTCACTGATATTTAATATTTTTTAACGTTTATGCGATTTTCCATCCTTAGGAAAAGCACAAGAAAAATCCACAGTCAGTTTTGCTATTTGCCTCATTTAAATTTCTTTTATTTATAATTATTTTTAATTTTAATTTTGCATTTATTTTGCAGTCAGCATATATAATCGCTGATCTTTAAAATCTAAATTCCTGAATGAATAATTTTTTGAAAAAACGCTTTCGTCTGTTTATTATGCATAGTAGAACAGAAAAAATACAACTTTTTTCTGTTCTTCTAGGATTTTTAGGTAAAAATGTTTATTAAAAATGGCTTTTTATTATTGAGAAGTTTATAAAATCTCCGTGCACCACGAAGTATCACACGTGGCTTACAGAAGTAATAATTCAACACATAACGAAAGAAAAAGAGAAAATGTAACAGTTATAAAGGAATGAAGTTAGAAAATATAAGTTAAGATTAAGAAAATTTAGCAGGTGCCAATAATAAAGTAACAATTTTTTTTTAAAGCACTTCTGGTGGAAACAAGTGGATGAAAATCTGGATGCCACCACCAAGCCATTTAATTAATGGATGGATTTTGGGGTTTTTTTGTGGGTTTTTTTTTTGGAACAAGAGCCAAATTTGGCCATACTCAATCACATGGTAAGAGTACAAAATTATTTAAAAAAACAACTATTTATGAAACTATCACAGGCATCTAAAGAAAAAAAAGCACCAAACAATTAATTTTAACATCTAAAAGATGAAACATGAGTAACTGAAACAAAGGTGGAAAAAAAGTCGACTCAAACAGAATAATAAAAGATCTCTATACAATATTAATGGCTTGGGGAGTCAGTCTTAGGCTCTGTCTTCCTGCTGCAAACTTGGCACACAGAAGGAGCACATGAAAAGAAAATGTTTGACTGTTTAAGATGACCAGTTTGCTCGAATTTTCAAATACATTTGGCTTACAATCGTCTGACGGAAAGTTCGTATTGATAATGTTTGCATAGATCAAATGTCATTGAATATATAATATATTTTAATTTCAAATTTACTTTTCTTTTCCTTAAGTTTAAAATTATCTTTGCGAGACCATTGACTTTATCATAAATGTTATACGACAATCATTGATACGTGCAGCTAATTAAAACGACACAGTAGCACAAGGACATACAGTATTTTATAAATATTCCTTAATTACTTAAATATAAAAATTAAGATTGTAGTGTTAAAAATTAAAATTATTTGAAAACTTAATCATTTAACTCAACATATAAAACAAATTTATTTTATGAAATTTATATAATATGTTATATTTCTGTTCATTCTAATTTGCATGAATTTTGTACGCATTCTTCCTACCAAGCAATCATTTTTATTATTTCAAACAAATCATTTCAAATATGATCTTTTGCATAGTAAAAAAGTATAAAAATTAAAAATAATGCGATTGGATAATTTTCAGTTAAAAAAACGGTCATAAGTAGAATCTAACACAACTGAATCCTATATATATATATATATATATATATATATATATATATATATAATTGCAAATTTTAAAGTATAGGTACACACTTCTTCTTCACAAACTTCTATAATCATCTTAAATATCGAATATTTTTCTATTGCTTCAAAATGGTCTTTGCTCCTTTAGATTTCTAACGGTACAAGATATTTATAATATTCAGAATATTTCAAAATTTATAAGAATAACTCTCCAAGGAGACAGTAACACATTCAGTAAAAGTGTTAAATTCTACCTAGACGTTAATATTTCAGAGCTATTGTACGTCCACGCAATGTGAGTCTTTCTCTGAGGTAACAATTGTATAAGCGAGTAAGGGAGAAAGTTTTAGGGAAATCAATGATATAGGCTTGAAATTTTAATTAAACATTTAAGAATATTTTAGGGTTTTTGGCATTAACATCCGAAAATATTATAGGACGAATAATTTTGCACCATTTTAGTTTTCAAAAAATTATCTTTTCAACTATATTAAATATTTTGTGGTATGAATATATTTTTTATGTTTAATCAATTTTAAAAGAAAATATTTTAATCACATATTTTAACATTAAATTTGATAATACTGACCGAATATGAAACGAATCAAGAGATATATATTTTCTTTCATTTGCATTCTGAAAGAACACCAAGCTTTACAATTCCAGAAGAATGCACAAATCTAATACATAAAAATGAAAATTTGTTTGTAGAATAGCATAATTTGAATGGAACATAGCATAATATATTTTATGCTTCTCCTTTATATTTCCTTCTATTTCAATCAATGTATTTATTCACTGTCGAAAAGTAAGAAAATATCATTCTAATTAAACAAGATTATTTCTTCTGCGGCTGCAACGCGCCGGTTACCAGCGAGTTGATAAATAAGTCACAACTTCCATTGTCCCCAAACGATAATTCTATGTTAAAATAAATTTATACGAGCTTATAAATAGGGTACTGAAAGATTAAAAATTACAGAATATTTTTCCCTTTTTAATAATTAAATTCAGTCTCCGAACTCAAACGCTGTCTAGATAATTGATTTGCCTGAGTACACTGACTTAAGGACTGAGTCTCGAAGATTCCTCTAATTTGAGAAGTCTTTGTGAAAACCAGAGTAAATGAATTTATTTGATTATATAATTTCATAAGAACATTCGATTGAATAATGTATTGCAACAGCAGATGTTATTAGTAAAAAGAAAACCTCTTCAGATCTGTATATTTGATTACAACCTTTTTAGTTAGTAACGCAAAAGAGTAGAGAATATTTTTTTATTTAATAAATTTTGAATAGTTTGAAAATACGAATAAACACACATATATTAAATTCTCCCAAATATAGGTCAGAGTGCATAGATTATCAGCATACCATTTGTGTAAGTAACATATCATATTTAGTTTTCTCTATCTACATAATGTTTGATTTACCAAATGTGCGTTGCAAGTGTGATATTTTTATTATCAAGGGTTCAATCGATCGCGCTGATATATTCCATCTGCAGACATTGTTGTGTCTATCGGATCTGAAAAGAGATTGAATTCTTTTTCAATTGTCTATTGTAAATCTGATTGCATTAACAGGTTCATTTGTATAAATGACGTTGAAAACGATTGCTTGACATCCATCGAATGACACCCAGTGGTTTTAAAGTGAGCTGTTATCAACATTTGACTCCCTGACTTAATTTCTTATTCATTGATTTAACTACATTAATTTTTTATGCTTTATTACACGTTATCTTTATAAAAGACATATTAAGATGTTTTTGTGGGTTCATGTTTGTGTTGATATTGTATTTGTGTATGCTCTAATTTTTCACCCTTGGTTTTTTAATGTTTCATTTCGTTTTGAATTCAAATTTCACTTCGATATCAACATTTCAATTCAATATCGTTATGGAATGGGAGCTACGTATTTGTGACTAGTAACAGCTGTAATTTCCTGCATCATCTAGAGATGTCGACAGTAAACATTGTCATTTTCAAGAGATTGTTTTATCAATTCTAAATCTACATGAACCCCGAAATGCTACCTACCTACATGTTCAATTCGAAAGTGTTAGAAGTGATTAAACTAGTGTGCTTCAAATGTGTCTAGGTATACTGAGGTCGCGGTGGCTTGATTAAGTTTAGGTTTGAGGCCCAATTCCCCAGGATAAAAAAATCCTATTTTGCCCTAAATTTCCATATAAGCTGTTTTGGTGCAAACGAAATCCGCCAGGACCGTATGTCTGTCGATGAGGTAGTGCGAAAGTTGGGAAAAGAAATACCAGCTCAGATGTTGTCGTCATCATCTGTCCTCTATTTAATATTATGAGGCCCTGTTCCAAAATAGCCAAGTTTTATTTTAAAAAAGGGGTGTTCCAACACCACCGCCACATTGGTGACCTCGATCTATGAACTTTCAAACAGCTGTTGTGGCGCCACCTATCCTCTGAAAGTGCAACCAATATCAAATCGTCGGACTCACTTGAAGCAGCAACAACTTTCTTGGCTCGCCATTATACTTGACTGAACCGAAATACTCTCTTCGCTCGCCATAACACTTGGTGCTATAAAAATCGTTGGAATCTACAGACTCACTAGTAGGGGAGACTCACTCACTAGATGGTGGTGACATCTTGATAAGCCAATAACAGCCACTGGACATGAGGGTTCGCTTTTGTGAAATGGATAAGTGACTGGACTTCCAACCCAAACATCGTGGGTTCTAATCTTGGCTGTATTCAATCCACACAATGGCAAAATTTCGCCCACAAAACCAGCCACAAATATATTTAAACTGAGTTGGAGCTGTTGTATGTGTCATCATCTATTCAAAACGGATAATCTTAAGATTGATTTAAATATGGCCTTGTTATTGTTTAAAAATATTTAATCCAATGAAATAAAGTTTTTACATATTCAAAATGATAGTCGGAGTTCTGCTTGGTAGGGAGTTGGACTCACATCCCTAAGGTCCTCGCTTAGAAAACTGTCGTGGTAGCAATGTCTTCCATGACGAGAGTAGTACCGAGTGATTTACTGGCTCAGAGGTTCATTATTTGATCCAGACCTGATTTATGATCTGTGGATGCGTTGAGGAAATATATGAGTGAAATCCGCCCAGTAAAAAGGGATTGTAATGCGTGAGTAGCTAAAGTGAGTAGCGTGTACTCTTGGTCCTTGTTGGCACTACTGAAAAATTAAGAGATCCTTCCTCGGCTTAAATCACCGTCAGATAACTGTCAACGTGTTTGTAAATGGCCATAAGTCACAAAACACAGACGATGAAATAGAATTTTGAGAACATGATCTGAATAATGGCTTTTCAACGGATGGCTCTTCAAAGTTACGGTTACAAAAATGCAATAAATCGAAAACTCCCTGATTACAGCAATATGAAAAAAAAATCTTTAGAGTTAAACTATTCATATTTCATATTTGAAAAAAATCGCTTTTTGTTCAATAATTATACTCATAATTCAATAACTTTCTAGACGAAAGGTTAAAGAAAAAGTAACATTTTTGTAACATATTTTCCCCGTCTCCTCGATATTGGAGGCAATTAAAATTTTCAGTCATGAAATTTATTAGCAAAAATCGAAGCGTCTGGAAGAGTGTTGAAGATGTTATATATTTTCATAGTTTGTTAAACTTCTCTTGCATAAGCGAGTTCAGTTTTGCAACAAATTACTCTCTATTAGTGAATGAATTATTCATGAATCGAGAGTCAATTTTCTCTTTTTATAAAAAAAAACCACATTAATAAAGTTGAAGGTTTTTATCAAAGGGTGTGTAATAAGAAAGAAGTAAGAAGAATTACATATTCATTTCTTCAATTAATCAATATAATTTAAATGCACGGGTAGGCAATAATTCTTATAATTTTAACTTTTGCAAAAAAAAAAATTACCGAAATATAAAATACTTTTTTTTATTTTTAAGAATGTAAAAGTATTATTACAAACCTTCAAAGCTGCTTCCCAGCAAGTAAAGTCTCATTATAAGTAAGGTTGATTTGCCATAATTTGTATTGGATACTATCGGGCTTCGCTATAGTGATCCCAGAGCCTGGTGACGAAATTTGAAACTGGTGACAGAATGGATGATACACGAAATATCTAGAATTTTTCCGTTCCGTCCATTAAAAACCGAGAAACGTCCAGATACGCTCTGATTGGCCCGGAAGCTTCTAGCCCCACCTCAAAAGAATTATAAAAGGCCTGCAATCTAAAGCTGGAGCGGTAGTCGATCGAGTAGACCTGATTTGAGAGGTCTTGAATTGGTAGTCCTGACCTGAGTAGTAGAATTGTCTACAGAGACGCCGGTAATGATAGTAGTGAAAGCGAGTGGGCCTGAATTGCGTCCTCTACTCGAAGGTGACCCTGAATTAGTCAATGATAATAGACCGGAACAGAGGAGTCGCAGAGAGGATACCGAAGAAACTGAGGAGTACGTAATTGTTGTCTTGCATATCCTGTAGTCGCTGTGCCTTGTATCATAAACTGTCGTGTTTGCAAGCCACGATGGCCTGGTGGTAAGGTCTTGGTTTATGAACCGGTGGGTTGCAGGTTCGAGGCCCGATTCTCCCTAAAAACAGCTTTGTAAGCGGGTCTGATGCACGTTAAATCCATCGGGGCCAAACGTCATCCCGCTGGTGTGTTGTGGAAGTTTGAAGATGGTGGTGCCAGCTCAGGTGTCGTCCTCGTCATCTTACGTGGTTCAAAATGACGAGGTCCGTCCCAAAATAGTCCTAGTGTTGCTTCAAAAGGGGACGCTGATATGACTAAACTTAAAAGGCCCTTTGTGTAGTCGTCGGGAACGGAGTAACCCTTAATTTAGATGTAGATGTGAATTGAAGTAGTTATTCGGCAGAGAAAGCGGAAAGATACAGCAGATGTTTCAGTCATCTGGACAGACCGTAGAGAAAATCTCAGAGGATCCTGCCGAATCCTGTCTGGCCGTTCTGTGTGTTGTGGACGTTGTCAATATTGAGTTTCTACGTGTTTGATGTAATCTTCGGTAGAGTGCTGCTGAGCTGTTCTGTGTATTTGTCTCGGCTGTATATAATTGGCATATGTAAATATTTGTCGTATTGTGTTGTATATATTTTTCGTCTTTCTGCTGTCATGTCTTCATGTCAATAAACTTCGCTTTTTTTGTTTATCTACTCAGGATTATAGATTGTGATTTATCTTTTAAAACATACACATTACTATAAATAAACCTCCCCAGGAATTGGAAAGCAGTAATAATATTTTGTTTTTTTCCTTCTATCTATCTGCTTAAGGCAGTGTTTCTCAACCTTTTAGTATCCACGGTCCAATTTTCAATCATAATTTTCATCATGCCCCAACCCCCCTCCCCACCATATACAATAAAATGTAAACAATAATAATGCATTTTGAGTATTTTGGCGCTAAACCTACACTACAACCTTAATTTTAAACTTTGTAAATTACCAATAATACGGAAATTTATTGACACTGTGCAACACCTATCCTCAGCATTGAAAAAACTAGAATCCTAAGCCTTTTTATTGCTCTTGGGTCCCGCAATGTTGGGCATTCTCATGGTTTCGCGAGAAGTGTCGATTTGTCTGGAATTTGTCTGGTCAGCTTAAAAGTTAGGAGCGTGCGCGGATGTGAACAAATGTTTTCTCATAGGGAGAAGGAGAAAGTTCTATGACGCCAATTTCAATTCCAGACAATCTCATTCGAATCGATCCATCTATCGCTATTGCATCTATTCTGAATGTGTATGTTATATATATTTTCATGTAATAATAATTCACAGTATTAAATATTCACGGCAGCAGACTGATGCAGAATCATGGATAAATTTTTAAGCAGGCGTAAGCGAGCATTAAACGATAGACAAGCAAGTACACAGATGAGCGTGGCTCCGAAAATAAAATCAAGAAAATATTCTCTAGAATACTTAAATTTCTGGTTCACTAGTACTGAAGAAAATGAAGAAGAAAGGCACCTGTGTATCATTTGATCAAAAATGTTGGCGGCCGACAGCATGAAAACTAATAAACTTAAACGACATTTGGAAACGCTTCATAGTGAGTACATAAACAAACCCAGAGAATTAAAATCATATGAAAAGCAAAACTCATTATTTAAAAAACTTTGTCTGTGAATTAAAAAGTTTTAATTACCTCTCACAAAGTTTCATATAAAATAGCCAGGTGTAAAAGGTCTCACACCATTGAGGAAGAGCGTATTTTGCCAGCCGCAATTGAGATTGTAGAAATTATGTTTAGAGATAATTTTGCAAAACAATTGCAGTCTATACCTCTTTCAAATGGTAGTGTTGCCCGTTGAATTGCTGATATAGCTGAAGATGTAGAGTGTCAGCTTTTGTCAAAGTTACGCGACAAATTATTTTCAATACAACTCGATGAGGCAACAGATAGTAATAAAGATGATCATTTCTTTGCCTATGTTAGATTTTGTGATGATTTGTCATTAGTAGAAGAATTACTTTTCTACAAACCAATAGAACTCAAAGCAACAGCACTAACATTATTTACTATCTTAAATGATTTTATGAACGAGGCAAACATTGAATGAAAAAATTTCGTTGGAATATGTGCCGATGGTGCTCGTTCTATGTCCGGAAGATTCCAAAGTATTCAAGCACTTGTGAAGCAAAAATCGCCACAGTGCATCTGGACACATTGCATGATCCACAGAGAAGCTTTGGATTCCAAAGAAATGAGTCCTGATTTGAACATTGTGTTAACTACGGTTTTAACCGTAGTAAAATATATAAAAATGAGACCCCTGAAATTAAGAATCTTTTCCGCTCTTTGTAAAGACATGGGTGCAATACATTCAGCGTTACTATTTTATTGCGAGGCAAGATGGTTATCACGAGGGAGATTTTCGCAACGTGTTAATGAATTAAGAGAAGAAACCGCCGTTTTCCTAGAAGAGGTAAACTGACCAGAAACTGAGAATTTTCGCGATAGTTTATTTGTGACGAAATTGAGCTACATTGTTGACATATTTAAGAAATTAAATAACTTGAATCTTCATCTGCAAGGAGAAAATATACATATATTAGATACGAGTGATAAAGTTAATGCCTTTTGTAGGAAATTGGAATTGTGGAGCAGAAATTTAAAGCAAGAAAACTTAACAATGTTTGCAAATTTGAATGATTGTATTAAAACTTACGAGGCTGAAGAACAACATGTAAAAGTTCTTTTTGTAACCATTGAAAATCATTTAGCAATCATTAGCATTTAGCTAGTAAAGAAATTTAAAAAGTGCTTTCTTGCTGAAGACAAACTGATATCAAGTTAAGAGTGGGTGAGGGATCCATTTCAAAATACTCCCGAATGACTCTCAATTGAAGAGGAATTGACTTCACTGCAAACGGCGAAACCAAAAGACAATTTAGTAATAAATCACTCTTTGAATTTTGGGCAGGAGTGGATGATGAGTTTTCTGCACTAAAAACAAGGGCATTTCACATTCTACTACCATTTTCAATATCTTACCTTTGTGAAACTGGATATTCTGCAGTGGCTTCTTTGAAGATAAAATATAGATCCAAGCTAAATATAGAAAAAGAACTGAGAGTGTCTATTTCCAATATTAAATCCTCCTTCGAAAAACTTTGCTCTGCAAGACAAAGCCAAGGAGTTCACTATAATTATTAAATTTGTTTTTAATTTAATAAGTTGTTTTAATTTAATAAGTTAATTATTAAATATATCGAAATGTATTTTGTTTTGTATGTGTGTCTGTGTTCTTTCCTTTCAGTCACTTAATGAATTTTTTTAAATAACATTTTTTCTTGGATATGCTCGCATCCCCCTAGGGGGGCGCGCCCTAAATGTTGAGTATCACTATCTTAAGGTATCCGATTATGTTTAAAACACTGGTTATCGACCACATTGGCGATTTTTTAAAAATTCTTATTTTTTCTTGCAATTCAGACTTTTCTCTCCCCAAAAAAGTTTATCTTTTCTAAGAAAAGGAAGGACTAACCTATCATCCAGTGTCACATATTTTTTGCAGCTTAAATGTGTCTTCCACTTCAGTTTTCACAAACTTTAATGTTTGTAAAAATTCTCCACCATTAACATGATATCTCAAAAACTTATAGAGGTAGGTATTTGCATAAAAATATCAGTGCGTGTTTTAAAATATGGGCAATGAAAAGAACCAATAATTGTATTGTTGGAGAAATACCTTTTCATTTAGAGGGGTTTTTAGAAAAATCAATTTGTGATTTAATAGAAAAATGCACTCATACGTATATTTCTGCCTTTAACTTATTTGAAGTTTTAAAAAAATTCTTAGTTTTTCGTTCATTTCATTCGTTATTATATTTTATGACTTGCGTGCAAATAAAAATAAGATCGCTGCATTACCATTTTGTTAGAGAGTCAATAATTTTGGTTAAATTTCATTAAAATGTACTACATATTTTTCCATTTCTCAAGATATATTATGTTTTCAAATAGCTGCTTTTATATTTATAGATTTTTATTATTGACAATACATCTAAAAACCATAAATAGTTTCTAATAAATCAATTTTTCAAATTTTTTTCGTCGAACGCATTCGGATACCTTAACTA
>JAPMOQ010061365.1:77116-108332 GCA_026543055.1 Argiope trifasciata | reverse complement strand
AAAATCATCCCTCTTCCTCCCCATTCGACATTGGATACACTTTCATTGGCACACGGCATCGAATTATCCAAGTGTGGCAGCCGCCAACAACAAGAAAGCGTTTTGGATAATCCCGCCAAAAGAAGAAATGAAAAAAACCTGCTCCGCTGTCGGAAAAGAAAACAGTTGACAGATCCGAGGAATCGAAGCTACCCGAATCGCAGCGAGGCAGGTCAGAAAAAGCAACCGGTATCTGGCCCGAGGCCTGAGAATGTCCTACAGATATTTGGGCTGCTGTGCCATGGATCTTGCCATTTGTGCCTGAGCTCGCGACTTGGATGTGTTGCCTATCGCAGAAGGTCAAGGCCAAGCTAACTACAGTCCCAAGCGGAAATGTGTTAACGGTAAGTAGGAGAATATATCATGGGCCTCTCGAATGAAATGTTTTCATTCTGTCTTGTGTGTGTTTAAATAAATGTCGACTTGTCTTCAATACAGAGTAACTGTTGCTGAAAATAAGTATTGATAGAGAAATTGAATTTTTAAAAAAGTTTAGAAGAATTTTTAATGGAATAACTCAGAATGACTTCTAAATGAAATATTTGTAATGAAAGTAAGTCTAATGCAGATATTTTGATATTTAATTTCAGATTTTTTTTTTTGTTTCGAAATAGAGTTTTTAGCTAAAATTCATTCGATATAATATTTGATGAATTATTTTCATGGAAAAAAAATCTGGAGATGAAATTTTCAAAATGTTTTTTCCTCATATTTAGGTGAATTTACTTTGTTAAAATGTTGTACCACATAGTTCTCAGTTATAAAATTTAATCAAATTTTGTATTTTGGTTCATTAGCAGTTTATTATGAAATGCATATATAGAAATTTAAACACTTTCAAATTAGATTCTTTCAAATTTAAATATAATCTTTAAATTTACGCATTCATAAGTGTTTTTTTAATTAGAATTTCAGATATGTAATTTTTGTGTATTTAAAAAAGAATTCCTGATTGATTTTTCTAAGTTTGATTTATCTTTAAAAATTAAATCTGTTTATGCATCTTTAATATATGTAAAATATTTGAATTAAAAAAAAATTTCCAAAAAATTTTTGATTATTGCCAAACCAGATATTATACCAACAATATAATTTTAATATTCTGACTCCAATAATATATATAATATTCAAAAGTCGTTTAGTTAAAAATTGTTTTTAAAATTTCATTCTAAAATATCTTTTTTTTCCATAAATAAAGATTTACAAACTCCTGAAATGAATTTGAAATTGTTGAATCAATTTTTAATGAATTAAACTTTTTAATAAACACGAAATATTTTTTCTAAAAAATAATGTGTTGAATTTTGCAAATTGTATCGTGTAAAATATTTAATGATTTAAATTTTAAAAATTATAATTCTCTTCTGAATATTTAATAAAGTTGGGAGAAAAACTAATTAAAATGACTAATTTTTTCTTTTGAATTTGGAGATAAAAGTTATATGCAAACGATTTTTCCATGCTTTACTCTTTTTTTATATATAAAAGGATATTTGAGTTATTATTAAATAAAAAATAATCCTCATAATTAATAATAATATGCATTCAGTCTTTCTATTTTCTCTTGAATACAAATATAATTTTTGCATTCATTTTTTATTGATTTAGATTCATGCATTTGAACTCAATAAATTTTATTACTTTCATCCTGATCTTAAATTTAAAATAAAGCAGAAAATAATTATTAAAAAAGACTTTTGGATATTTAATTTCTGGATGATTGATCTGAATGTTTGAAGTATTTTTGATACAGTTTTTCGTTAAAATATCAAAACAGACATAGAAATTTGTTATTTTAAGTGATTTTTTTAAAGAAAATAAGAATACTGTTTTGAAAGAAAATTCAATGCATATGAGGAAAAGTGGTATGAAATAATGTCAGTCCCTTCAGTAGTTAAACATTGTGATATCATAGATGATACACATTAAAAACATTAATTTTTATAGATCAAAGATTGTACGATTCTAATTTTAAAATTAAGAATAAATATTTAGATGCATAATTTTCTCACAGTAAAATATCTGAAATATAAGAATAAGACAATGATGATTAATATTCCTAGAAAAAAAATTTATGGGTATTAATTTCTAAAATTAAATTTCTTTTTGAAAATTTATGATGAAGTAGTTCCTCCTACTGTAATTTTCTATATATTAGTATCAAACATTCACAGAAACAAGGATTATAAAAATTTAGGATGAATTATATAATAAAATATATTTAAATTATCCTTAATAGAAAAATATTTTTTCTTATTGATCTTTATTTTATACGAAGATCACTCACTGTTTAGAAAGGTTATAAAATTCCTCTTCCTAGGGAAGGGCTTGTTTTAAAATAAACGAATCGTTTGATTGCTGACAGTTAAAAAAATATCCATTTTAAAGTTTAAAGAGAATTAAACATCTCTAGGGAATTTTTATTTTTTAAAGAATCTATTCTAGAGTTTAAAAAAATCTATTATGGAATTTTAATTAACTCTGACCTCAGTGATGACTCATTTGTAATTGGGATTAATGATATAATTACAAACATGTCTCGTAGATCTGATCTATCTTTCGATCATAGTAGCCAAAGGGCTGCGTCTGTTTCAAATTAAAATTAATTATTTGTATATCGGCAAATCAAAGAATTATTGTTCAGATTTAATTTTTCCCAACCTACCTAATGACACAAACTCTTGTCATAGTTATGATTCATGTACAGTTGCGTTTATTTTTTGATCAATTAATTTTACAGTTGCAGTCATGACATAGAGATTTTATCAATCTAAAACTAGATCTTAGTTTACCTTTAAGAGATATTACAACTTGCTCACGAGTTCATTCTGTCATCATCTTTCTCTTAGTGTTTCCTGATTGTTTGTGCTAGTTATCATGAGTTAACCCATGTTGATTAGTAGCATTATTTCTCTTTAAAACTTTAACTGATTGTCCTCGAAAGAGTCACGTTACCTTCCATGTGAGAAATCACACTTACCGGTTTTTTTACAATGGGAAACTGGTAGATTTTCCTTGTTCATTGATAACGAATCAGAGTGCATTTTTTTAATTTTGAAATGGGTAACTTGAATTGTCATCAGAGACCTTGTATTTCATTCATAAGAAGCAGAAACATTCGATCATAACAATTCACCATTCATTATCATTTTTTTCTGGAAAATTTTTTTGAAATGGGCAGCTTTTATTATCATTAAAGATTTTTGATATCATCAATCTGAACCATAAAAATTATATGGCCACAATATTACAACCATTATCATCTTTCTCAATAGAAAAAAAATCGTTTTACTTGGGCAACTTGAATTATCAACTAATGTTTTGGATTTCATTCATCAGAAACATAAAAACTATATAATGACAATTTTGAGACCATTATCATTTTTCTCTTTGAAAAAAAAAATTTTTTTTCACATGGGCAACTTGTATTGTCATCAGAGATTTTCAGTATCATTTATCACCAGCAGAAACGTTAGATCAAAACAATTTAACAACCATTATTATTTTTCTCTTTAAAAATAATTGATATGGGCAACTTGAATTGCCATCAACGATTTTGGATATCATTCATCAGAAACATTAAAATTGGGTCACGACAATTTAGCAGGCATTATCATTATTTTTCTTTAAAAAATTGGATTTGACGTCAACAGAACTTTGATTTAATAATTTTGATTATCACGACGTACAAATGAAATTAATCATTGTTAATAAATCCATAAATATATAGATAATTTTTTTTGCATACTTTTGATTCAAATCTGCAATTTTGTCCAATGTTATTAAAACCAATACATATTTCCTTAGCTTTAAAAGGTAAGCACCGCCAATTATCAGAATAACAAAAGCTAATTGAATGAAAATTAATTATAATTATTAATTTTCATTTAATCAGCTTTTGTGGTTTTTTTTCATTTATTGAACTAATTATTAGGATTAATTAACTAATTAAATGAAACTAATTTCATTTAATTAGTTTTGTGCTTCAATTTTGTGAAATTATTACGAAAAATTAGGCAAGGTGTTGGTGTTTTTTTGAGTTATTAGATGTTCTGAAAATATTTTTTCACCTATGAATTTTATACTGTCTTTAAACTCTCAAAATTATTTTTCTAACTAAAATTTTTTCTTTCATTTTCTCATAATTTTTTAAAAATAAATTTAATGAATTAAAACTTCATGCGATAATAATCTGTAATAATCCTTTTATTGTTATAATGAAATTTCAACACTATTCCATTGAAGCCATTCAAGTGCGTGTTTTTGTTAATGTTAAATTGAAAATAAAAAAAAAATGCTATATATGGGTGTTAATTCGGATATAAAATTTACACTTTTTAATTTTCACAGCCAGTAATTTACGGTAAGTTTTTCATCAATGTTATTCAATCTTATCAAATACCAAAGTTAATTTTTAAGTAAATACATTTCATATAAATGATTCAACAGGCAAAAACGCCAATATTCCGAGAGAACAAGTTGATCGCTAAAGGTAGCGGTAACTCAAGGCTAACATCTATGTAATCTAATTTAGCGAGATCAACAATAGAGTTTATTTCTTTTTGAGAGTCATTTTTGAGTTGATTCTTCTATTATTTGAGCTGAGAAAATCCTATTAAATGAAAATTGCTATTTTTTTTTGTTAAGAACAGTTTAATATAATTTCATGATGAAAATTCTTACGAGAAATATTTTACGAGATTAGTTTTCCTTGAAGATTTTTGAATTTTTGTGAATAGCCACTTAAATTTTAAAAATATTACTCAATATATATCAGTTTTTATAATATGTTAATAATATATCTTCTTTTCTTTTCACTTCATTTATTATGTTGATATCTTTTGAAGGTCAATAGCTATGTATTTTATTCTATAATACATCGTAGAATTTTGAGAATGTAAAATGGATATTACGAGGCATTATTTGAAAGAAAAATTAGATATGTAGTTTTTGATATTATATTAAATATTCCATGTAAAACATTTTCAAACCGTGCATAAAAATAGTTGACATTACAGTTGAATGATTACATTTTAAAAACCGCATTTTTAATAAACATACTTTTACATCAATTTTATATTAAATGACTAACAAAAAATATTTTAATAAACTTGGCTGTGTTGGCGATCCTTTTTCCCATGGAATGTGAAGAAGAGAGTATTAATTTATAACTATTTTAAAGTACATTATGCTTAATTGATTAACTTGAAACTTTTTAAAATTTTAAAACATATTTTATACTGCGATAACATTTTCAATGAGCAATGATTTTTAATTTATTTAATTAATTTGTATTTAATTAATTAATATGAAGCTTTTTAATGCTTATCACACTTATTTAAAAATATAGTTTTCAGTAGCAATGATTTTATCGGAAGTTCAAGAGAATTTTTTTTAATAAAATACGGTTTTAATGGTGACCAAAATGCGCCAACCAAGGAAAGTCGCCAAATTATAAAAATATTCTCAAGTGCATAAATCACATGCTATATAGTTTGGGGATTGAAATTGCCAAATTGGCGAACTTTTTTCTTGGCGCTTTTTAATCGCCGTTACAGCTGACAAATACCGAAAATTATAGGGGTCATGGAATGATCAATTAATAATACACTTCACGCGACAAAACCTTTTTTTTCTTTTTGGCTGTGTTTACCAGTGCGAGAGATAGATCTAGACTGACTATGATCTAGATGATCTAGTTAAATGATCTAGACTCCATATTGACTACACACAGTTTACTCATAAACATATTTTATTCGGTTTTCAAATACCAATCTGCTTGAATTGCCAAATGATTTTAACGGTTCATCACCATTTGGTTGAATGTCCTCATTTCAAATATTATCTTTTAAGATTTTTTCATGTTCCAACAGTGGACATGCAAATGATTGTCGGGGAACGTCACAACAAAATCTTTTTAAATTTTTAAAAGCAATCGGGTTTTACCATTTTGCTTAATTTTTTCCCTTATTGCCATTTTTTCATTTTGTTTGTAATGGAAAGAGACTTAGCAATCGAGTTTTATCAATTAGTTTATTCTTTCACATATTTTTTTTTATTTAATACAAGTATTTTATATATCAGCCATAATGTCTGGCGCAGAATGGTCAAGTAATGGTTGGTCTCTTGCACCACTAAACCACACAATTCAATCCATCGGAAAATAATAAGAAATATTTACTTCACCTAAAATAACATTTTTCTTCAGTTTAAAATTTATATATCAAAAGTAGACACTTGCAGGCAATGTTCTTTTGAGGAATCTGCATTTGTTATGAATGAGTATATTTGATTTTTTATATTTATCACTGTTATAAGGATACAGTTTGGTTTTTAAAATCAACAACCTACATTAAAATGATTTTTTCTTCTTCTTCTGGTGAAACCCACTGTGTGATATACCGTGTAATGATGTATAATGTCAACCAGGCGTAAATGCGGAAAGTCGCTTCAAAACCGTCGTTGTGTTAAGCAAATTAGCCTGATGACCTTTTGGAACTGGGTGAGGAGAATGTCGTCCTCTCCATGTAAAGAATCAGAGGTGTGGAGAGCAAAAAAAAAAAAAGCAATAGACGATTCGACTGACTTAATTTGTTTATTAGTTAATGCAAGAAACGGATCTTGAAAAGCTAGGAATGCCTTATTAGAATTATTTCCGTTTCATAAACATAACATCAATTTATATTTATGTGATTCTCAAAATCTTTACATTTGAGAATGATGCATCAGCAAATGTGTATGAATCCTGTTTTTTATTTATCAGTTAATATTTATGCGATTTTCAAATTCTTTATACTTGAAGTTGCTTTTCGATAAATGTGTGTGCTGCTTTTCGAAGGTTCAAAAGGACAGTTGAGTATTTAAAAAGTATAACTGCCATTGTTTGGACGTAAAAATATTTCAAGATGATCCAAATTTCTCTTACAGATATTCAGTTGGTTTATAATTATTTGTAAGAAGGCTTTCCTTTTGGACCTAATCTAGTTTGACTACTAAATACCTGATGTTTTCTTCGATCTCTTTAAAAAAGCGATAAAACAGGTTTTGAAATTATTTACTCTACACTGCTTAAATATTTTCCAGTAATAGACTTTTTTTGAAGATTTCTATGTGCTATAAGAGCATAAGAAGCGATGATGGAAATATAATTTTGAATAAATTAATATTAATTAATATTTTATGATAAAAATATTATCTTTATCTGAGTTAATTAAAATAATTACGATGTTTAAGAAAATGTGAATATCCATTGAACGTGAATATATTTAATGTATAAAATGGTAGGACATTTTTTAAAAATGAATCTGTAGAAGAATAATTTAAAACCAGCATTACTTCCTGTCCCTGAAATTTATGTAAAATAGAACCTGAAATACATATTTATTAATGTGGAACTAAATAACATATGAAAAAATTACTACTTGAACAATTTTTGAGGTCAAAATGAAAATTGCATTTTAAAAGACTATTTTGTTTCATCTGTATTGCTGTGATTAAAAAAGATACATATTTTTCAATGTATATCAGAAATTTTCTCGTATACAGAGAAGATGAAATCTGAAACGAGTTGCATTTCTTTGATTTCTTCAAAGAAAGATTTTCTTTGAATTCTTGAAAGGATATGTTCTTTATTCTTTGAAAAATTCAAAGAAAAACAAACATTATATGAACATAATCAAATACAGATTATTTTGAAGCTGACTAAAATGTTTGAAAAAAGTTCGAAGTTTGTTTTCAGATGTGATTTTGAACCATTTTTAATTAAAGTCGAATTATAAAAATCCAATATTAAATAAAATGACGTACAAAAATGTATTGATTTTTAATTGAAAATAAAGACAATTTGTTTAATGTAATTTTAATAACCTTAATTTAAATATACAATGCATACTTTATATGGTAACAGTAATAATTATATACCCATTTTTATAACAATTTTAAGAAGAATGACTTCAATAAGTAAATAACTTTGTAAAGGAAACAATACAATCACATTTCAAGTACTAGAAACATACAAACTCGAAATAAACGATACAGTTTATATATCATATGATGAAAGTTTTTCTTAAACAAGAGTAACTTTCCATCACTTTTTTGATTAAATGCATTGCATATCATTAAAGTTCTTGAATAAACAAAGAATTAAAAAAATTATGTCTATGACAATTAAGAGCATAAAATATTTTGCTTCAAATATAAAAGATAAGGTATATTTTAATACAAAATGAGTTCTGAAAAAAAATTAGCTTCTTTTTTATTTCAAATAAAATAAATTTATTTTACGACGATATTTTAGCATGTTATTAATAGGAAATTTAAAGAATCATCGAAAAATTCGAATTACGAAGAATTTGAAGGAAGCAGGAGCGTTTGAGTTAGTCAAATTTCACTAAATTTTTATCTAAAAAAATAAAATCTTGTTTAAACTTATCAAACTCATTCAGATTTTAAATTTTTCTTTTAAATACCTTAATTATTGAAATGACAAATATTCTATCATTTTCAATTAATTGATATTTTTCTGTTAAACAAATTGTGATAATTATTAAAGTTACATCCTTTATGTAGATGTTCTGCATTCTTAAAGTAATTAAAAATTTAATTTTTTCAAAAATTTATAACATTTGATTAACAAGTGATTTTTTCCAATTATGTTTTTGCTAGAAAAATATTATTTCTTCGAAGAAATAATTGTACCCGTTTCGTGAGATTCGACAACTATTCAACAATAAAAAGTTTCAGACTCTAAAAGTGATTGTTGAATTGAAATCTAAACCTCCATCGTGACCTCTGAAAATAGCATTCCGCTCTCGTTAAAGATAATTAATGATGTCACAAAATAAAAGAAAAATTATATACACATCAAAATATCTATTAACTAGCTTCCTACTTTAGTTAAATGGAATCACTCTGATGAGGTATGCAATGGGGAAGATTGCAGAGGATTTCATTTAGCGTTCTCCGAAATATGTCTATAAATTGATATTTTGACCATTGCTA
Organism: Argiope trifasciata; assembly: GCA_026543055.1. NCBI lineage: Eukaryota > Metazoa > Arthropoda > Arachnida > Araneae > Araneidae > Argiope > Argiope trifasciata. The sequence continues at coordinate 99,293 of JAPMOQ010061365.1, read as the reverse complement.
TAAAGAATAACAAATCTCTGACGTCAATAGGGAAACCACAACATATCTGACCCCTGGTTTTTTCAAGTTCAATGGCTCTTTTTTTCCAACTGCCTGAATCCTCGATGGGATTTTCCACACTTAATACATGCAGAAACAGGGCATACGAGTTTCCTAGAATAATTACCCATCAAATATATGCAGACGTGAGACAATTTTATGCATTCTTTTCCTCTGTGACAACCGTGGGCCATGAGTACCAATTTACTTTCATCTCTTTTTTTATTTGATGTGCATCAGATCTTCCAGAATGTTTTCTTTACTTTCTTTTTATCTCTTCAAAGATTGCAGGTAAACAAAAAGTAAAAAGAAGTATGACGTCAAAGTGACGTAGGACATCAATTATCTTACTGGATTGTGTGGTTTTTATTTTTAGGAATTTATTGCTTCGTTTATGTTAAGGTTAGAATGGATATCTGTCAATTAATAATGAAAAATGATTGACTGTCAAACAACACATCTTGATGAAAGATGGTCATATATTTAACGAACGGTCGCTTGATAGAGTTTCTTTCTTTTTGTTGTTGTCTGATGACGTCATTTAACGTTTCAGATATACAGATTACTCAGATCTGACACATTGATCATTAATGTTTGGATTTAGTTGCCGAAATTATTTAACGATCTGTTGTATCATTACTGTTTGCAATTATATCATTAAAGCTACCTCAAATATTTAACTTTCATTTATTATAATTTTAATATATACAGTATAGGTGTTGTTTGGATTTTACATTCGCAATGTATAATGCAATTCTTATCACATAGCTGAATATCAAATCATTTGGATATATTATAAATAGAACAGATACATAATAATACATATACAAAGCAGAGTAAATCCAGTTTAGATTTATTTGAATATACATTCGTAATGCACATTCAAATCCTTTGATTCTTGATTTATTTGAAGATGAGAGATTTAGAGGTAAATACTTGGAAAAAGTATATAATGCATTGCTAACAGTACAACTAATATAGAAGAAGAAATAGCGCTTTCCAAGCTGGTAATTTTTGTACAGACCCAATGAAAGTTTTGTTTGTCCCAGACCCAATGACAGTACAATTGATGCATGTGATTTTTAGGACCACATTTCAAAAATTTGTAATAGCACCACAGACTGAATGGTGATATTTATACTTCTTTTGTGATTTCATTAAATATGTTCCTTTACGTTTTGTGATTCTTTATAGTGTTATAATTTATGTTACAAATTATTTTTGTGATATTTATATTCTCTACTAAAACTGGCAAATAAAAAAAAGGAAGCACTTATGTTTTCTTCTTTTTCTAAAATGTCTACTACCGGTATTAAAACCGGCATCCCGATATTAAGATCTAAAAACTACCGAATGCTGATATTGAACTTTTGGTCTGATATTGCAATTCCTAATTATAAGTCATATAGATACATAATAATACATATACAAATTAGTGTAACTCTAGTATTGATGTTGTTTGGATTATACATTCGTAATGCATGTATAATGCAATTCTTATTACATAATTTCATACCAAATCATGTGGAATTATAAATCATATAGATACATCATATACATATACAAATCAATATAAATACAGTATTGATGATGTTTGGATAATACATTTGTAGTATAATGCAATACTTGCTAAATAATTTAGATATTAAATCATTTGAATATATTATAAATCATACAGATACTTAATAATATACACACATATCGTATGGATCAGTGAAATTTCTGCCAGTTTCAGCACAAAAGTATTGATATAGAAAATAAGAAACTAAAATAAAATAATCTAGTGTCTAACATAATTAAAGTGTTACTTTCGATTGCTAAAGAGCCTTAATTTCAGTTTCAAAAGTAAAAGATTGATATGGAATTCCAAAATTTTTATGTTATAATTTCAGTCACAGGAAAAGAGAGAAAAAGCTCATATTTTCTGAACGGTAATTATAAGAGAAAGTTTACTTTTTATTTAGAAAATATCATTTTTATGTACTAAGTTCTAAAGAATAAAGTCTTCCTTCGTGATCGTGCTGTTCATCCGGATAAAAGTTTAAATCAATTGTTACCTGAAATTATCGTCAAAAATTATTGATAATTGTCATATGTATATAAGACTGCTGAAAAGGTAGCATTTTATATTGATGTTTTTAGTATATTTCTTTGAAATGTAAAATCTTGCTGCATAGAATAAATCAATTTCATGTCTATGGCGACACATTTTTGTATATTTATACTGGCCTGAAATTTTTATATTATTACATCCTTTTCATAATTAATCTTTTTAAAGAACAGTATGAAGAAAATGTTGGTTACATCATCTAATACTATAACATATTGCAACATGCTATATAATACGACAACATACCTAAATTTTAAATGAACGAGAAAATCTTTTTTGTACTTTAAATACTGTTTTAAATGGAATTATAAATTAAAATTGATTAAAAAATGTTATTCCTATTTTATTTTATTATATACTAATCACTGTATTTTTTCTTACAGGCAATTGAATTTTACAGCTCCCATTCTGGATTTTGAAGAAATACTTATTGCTACAATTGATCAAATGAAAATGTTTTCAAATAACTTTCTTCCAAACATGCTTTATTTTATTTTGCTACTACAACATTGTAGTTACATATTACAAGACTGTTCAGCTATTGAAATAGACAATATTGCCGATAAAGCTACTGTGACTTCAGTTTTCAGTCCTATTTTGAAACATGTACTGAAAACAGAAATTTTAGATACAAACTCAAGAGCGATTGAAAATGTTCACAGCACAGAAATGCCTATCAAAGAGCTAGAAAGCCTTAGTTATAAAGTACACAAAAATTTAGAACTTATACAGGAAGAAAAAGCTCTAGATGATAATTTTAAGACTGGTGTACTTGAAATGAAACCAAACAGATATAAAGGAGACATTGATTTTAAAAGTTTGAAAGCTGATTTATCAAAATTAATAGCTGCTAATCTTGCAAGCGCTTTTAAAAAGCAGTTGCGATTCATGTTTGATAAAACTTTCCCAAAATATAATATAAAATCGAACTCTTCTAAATTTGATTCAAATATGAAATCTGGATCAAATGATACACATTCCATGAATATTCTGAATAGTTCTGCCAAGATAGCTGATGAAATATCAAGCAGTGTCTCAAAACCAGAAATTCCCACTGCAAGACAGTTTGTTTTCCACCCATATTTACCATATGGTAAAGATGTAGTACCTGACGAAAAGATATCTATTGAAGACGTACTCCCGGTTAAAATGGTAAAATTTTTCAAAAGCATGGTAGAAGATGCACCTTGGGAGCAAATGTTCATGAAAATGGTTCGGATGATAGTTGATCAATTCGTAGACAAAATAATAGAAAAAATGTTTGCTCACAAAGATGACCATGATGAGTGGAGATCGTCAGATGGTGGCTCAGCAAAACCAACTTGGTCTTTGGCCAAGAATGTTTTTACTTATGTTGTAAGATCACGAAGATCAACTGAAGGAAAAGCAAAATCTGATCACGTTCAAGATTTTATTGAAAAAGATCTATCCTCTGCAAATCGAGTTTCGAAAGAGGATCGTGCAAAAACAAAAGAACCAACAGAAGAGGAATCATGGCTTGATTCTATCTTAGATTACCTATTTCCAGATGATCCGAAAACTGTTGACTCTGAAAAAGACGAGAGAAAGAGAAGAGAAACAAATAAACCATTGCAGGATACCTACGATCAGGTATCAGGGATAATGCGTAGCTTCCTCGGGAGGTATCTGAAATTTCAACCAGAGCAGCTTGCACCTGAGAGTATAAATAGAGTATTAAAAGACTCGATTCGGCATAAAATGTTTGACATTTTTTCTCAAGACAATTCTACGCTTGAAGACTCAAAATTATCAGTTGGTGCAAATTCCTCGATGTCAAAGAATATAGTATCAGATTCTTCATTGGAAGATAAGGTGACAGAACCATTTAATACTCCAAGAAAATCACCAGTACGTATAAAGCGATCTACAGCCGATGACACAGATAAAGACAAAGAAGATGAGGAACGTTTGTGGCAAGCAAATCGCAGGATTCGACCTTCGCACCGTAAGACGAGAGAAGATTGTAGCCTGAGGCGGGCTTGCAATGCCGGAAGGCTTCTTTCGCGGCTACCATCTGTGCAGGACATCACCATGCAGCTGAAGTAAGTGAGGAATTCCCTTTTACTCCATTAAAAATTCATATAATCTTCTTTGAACCAAAAATGCGTCTATTCATGGTTGAAGTGTTTTATTGCATACAGGCCGCTTTTGTATGCAGCTTCGTTGTGAATTTATTCCTTTCATTAACCTTGGTTGTACCTTAACCGAATCTCGTGAATTTTATGTTTCGTTTTTTGAAAGATATGAACTTTAGATTTATGGGAACAATGTCTTTGGTAATCTTCTAATATCTGAAATAAAAATTCATTCTTTATATTCGATTATTGGATATGGTATTGTATAAGAGCTTTTTTTTTTTGCAAAGGGATTAATTATACTTTTTTCTCACACAAGAGAATTTTTTTCTATAATAGAAAATACATTTTCCAGTTCAAAGTACAAACTCTAATCAGGTAATAAACCCTCTAAATGCATACTTTAAATAGCTTAACGTGCCTGAAAAAATCCGTCAAGCAGTAATAATATTTTATTATTATTGCATCTTATTCTATTATCCTACATTTTTATTTGGATGATGTAAGGTAATCAAATGTGAAGTCTTTAAATACTTTAGATAAAAACGAATCTTCTATTTTATTTTGTTTAGTTAAACCTTTCCAGAATGAATGGTATACCATTTGAAATCATTTGGCAATCAAATGTAAATCTTTAAATACTTTAGATAGAAGCGAAGGTAGTTTATTTTTTTAGTTAGATAATTTATAAAGGAATGGTACATCATTTAAAATAAAATACTTATTACCCATTTTATAAATTATCATGAAATTATGAATTGTCATACCAGATTCATACGATCTATTATCCATTATCTGGATTCATGTTAATTTTTTTTAATACTTTGAACATGTCTTATTTATTAAATGATTAAATTAAGTGTATAGTTGCAGTAGTGTCTTTATGATATTTTTAATGTCATTATTTTAAGGCCTGAAATTCTAAAATGTTCTTTTTGATATCTATTAAATTGAGCTAATTAAACTATTGAATTTGTTTTGTTTTTGAGAATTAAAAAGGGAAATCACTTTCCTAATTTCTAGCATGGTGGAAAGAAACTATTTACAACTTTATTATGAGGTTGACAAAAATAATAGACGAGTTTCAGGAACAGTCATTTAATTATTTTCGAAGTTCCACATTTCAGAAGAGGAAACAAACATGAACACGAATGTACACAATACTCACACAAGAATACAATCTAATAATGAATCCCAAGAAGGATCACGGGAAATATACTTTGATGTTAATAAAACAATGCCATCTGTTGCATCAAAGAGAAGGTAGTAGATTTATGTAAACGCTACACTAGTTAGAATTGTAATCGAATTTGAATTTGAAATAAATATTCTTTGATTACAAATTTACCCATTAAAATGATTGAAATAAACGCTACATGTAAAAATCAATTTAAATTTTAAGTTTAAAAAATCGTTAAAATTAAAAAATATGTATTGTCAGTTGTATTAATATTTTAATTGTTTAATTTCCTCATTAAAAATGACAAGTGATTTATTTCCAATCTTTTTTAAGATTTAAGAGCTCTAATATGGAAACTGAAAAAAAAACTTTTAAACTAATATAGTATAATCACGTTTCCATTATCAGATTGACTTTTTAATCAATATTTATGTAAAATTGATCTTGGATTGAAATGAAAATATTTATTTAAAGTAAATGGGATTTTAATATCTTATTTATAATATTATATTACAAACAACATATTCTTTTTACTTCATTGGAGGTTAAAATCTTTTAAAAATAATTTTAATAATTATTATGAATAAAACTTTCTTATGGAACATTTTATCTCTTGTATAATTAATATAAAAAGAATTTATTGTTAAAACTTATTCCCCCAATCTGTTTTAGATTTTAAATGTCACCCTCAAAAGAAACGAGATTTCTGGTTATAATATGAAACATCATTTATATGTATTAAATCATGTTTACTGTTTCACTTACCAGAAGTTATCTTCTACCTAATAATAAAGAAGTTTTTGTAAGCAAAAAAAAAAAAAAAAAAAAAAAAACCCTCAATGTTTTTATGAATTTTAAGTTTGTCTCGATTAGATAAATATGTAATTTTTATGTTGGATATATTTTTAATTTTAATGAAAAACACTTCGTTTATTTTGATTTAGCCTTCGACATTTAAAAAAATTACACTTTATTTTTTACAATTTATGTGTTATTTTTTTTTTGTCTTTTAGAATTGCAGTAATTATTGCAATAAAAGGTAGACCTTCACACAACAAAACATATTTTATATTCTAATAATTATTCAAAAGTTACAGATGATCTCTTTTTAGGCAAATTTTGATAATTAATTGTATTTCTATATTTAACAAGAATTATTTTTTGATTACTTATACTTATATTTTTCAATTACAGAGCCTATGGCAATGAGCCGCATTGGGATGCTCTGCTATGGGGTATGACCAAAAAAAGGTGCTCTAGAATCTTCTGCAAGCGCCAGAGGTCCCCTAAAGGTACCAAACATCACTGGGACGAGCCAGAGAAGCGCTCCCACAGAAAAGGTACCACATCCTCTCGAAGTTCCAGGTTAAGATACGACGAAAGTGACCTCACCACCATTTTTCCGGTTTAGAATTGCAGAAAAAAAGGAGCTGAAAGGGTCAGTAAGAACTGTCGACAGCATCACAAAGGATTTCACGAACATCGGTTACAAGTTATCTGCCGTAAATGACTGACGTACTCGTATCCCAATGGTACCATTTAGTCTGCTAATGGCAAGAAAATGATGCCTTTTGTGCAGCATTTCCTTCCTTTTCCGGTCGCAAAAAAAAGGTTTCAAACTGGTTTTCGAGATGGTTTTATTTTTGGAATGAAAGCACACGAGACCACATGTAAATGCTAATTAATGCTGAATAACCTGACAATGAACATTCAGATCTGTAACGCCCTTCTTTCTGGCACAGTGAGACAGAGACCTGCAAACGGAAATAACTCATTCTTTTGTACTCACTAAATACGTTATTAATAGCATTTATTAATTTTTTCTTGCTTAGGGGTTTCTTAAATAGAGCATTAAAAGGATGGCCAGGATTCCTACTGAAATATATTAAGACCCTTTTGAATTGAATTCTCTTAAAATCTAAAGAGAAAAACCACGATACAGGTTGAGAAATAATTGAACGGTATTAGATTTAGTTCCCTTGTGCTCATGAAGATAGCCGAAATCATATGTTCCTTTTATAAAATTGTTTTGGATGTACTCAAAAATATTTAACCAATTAAGTGCTTTGAAAAATGATTCAAAAGTTTTAAATTAAATTCCTTCGTGTTCTTGCCAGAAACGTATGTTTCTTTTATAAACATTGTTTTGAATTTAGACAAAAATATTTAACCAGTTAAGTCCGTTTGACGTATATACATGACACACCATTAAAAATTTTCATTTTGGTGTTGCCGACGTGTAATTTTGATTTAATAAAAATGAAATCTTATTCCCTTTACTCTGATTTTTCGTAAAATTTTTTATGCATTTATTGTTATTGCTTTCAACGTATCGGCACGCCATTCCTTGATTTTGAATGTGAGCAGCGAGAAAGACTTTTAAAAATAAATTCCGCAATTAACTGGTTAAAGCAATGCCTAATTTTGCTGGTGTGGTGTGATATAACCTGATTTTTGTGACAAATTTATTATACACCTATTGTTATTACTTTCGACGTATATACACGTCATTCCTTGTTTTTGAATACGGACAGCATGAGGGACTTTTAAATTAAATTACCAGGTTAAATGGTTAAAACAATACAAAATTTTACAAGAATCACGTGATATATCATGATTTTTTGTGCAAACTTTTAGTCGAAACTCTGACATTATAAATGCAAAATAGCTAAATTTTTAATTAAATAAATGAACATGAATACTGCTTAATTGATTAGATTATAAGTCTTGCCTTTGAGAAAAATAACCAGCTGTTAACTGATTAAAGCAATGTAGACGTGGTATGATATATCATCATTCTTTTGAGACAAAATTTCAGACGAAACACTAATGACTTACGGATCTTAAATGTTCAATTAAAGAAAAGAATATAAATACTGCTTAGTCTATTCTAATCAGACTGTGAATCTGGTTGTTGATATTTAATATTCAAAACCTTTTTAAGTTGTTAAGAGATTAATGGTGAAGAATGTATTTCTCTGACAAAACTCAATAAGTTTTCAACCAACTTATTTATTTAAGCATTGTTTACAGAAAAAGGTACTGAAATTGGTTTAATGATAAATACGTGTAACTTTTACAAATAGGTCAAATCTTTATATCATAAGAATGCTTTAATTTAAAGAAAAATACCTGTTAGATCAGTTGTGACTCTATAAAACCATAAAAGTTAAATTTTTGTTCATTTTAAGCATATAAATTTTATTTCAGTAAATTTATAAAAGAGCAATCTTTACATCTATATTCTACAAATACGCACATCGTAAATATCGCATCTTTTCCTGTTCCAAATTAGATATTTACTTTCTTAAATCACTTTCCTTTTGATACAAATAATATAGAGCATTAACCTCGGGAACCTTCAGCTTTGTATGCATATATAAACACACTTTTACCGTCTAAATTGAGCTATCGAGGACACAGCCTTATTTTCAAAAAACGTAAGGTCCGAATTGTCGGTAAAGGCCATTGAATGTTCCTAGTTCTACGATGTTTTCATTTTTTCTTGTATATATTTGTAAGTATTTTCATATGTAAATATCCAGCATTCGATCATTTATTATTTATTGCCTGGCGCATGCATTAATCAAAAACACCTTGTAGTTCGATGAACGAACTCAATGAATAAAAATAAAGGTAAACATCTTTCATGGTTTTTCAGAAAATTTATAACTTGATTTTCGATATTGGATTTAAAAAATAGCTCGGCAATTGAATTATGTATATCACAAATACAATAATTTAATTTCGGTACATTAATGTCTGATTTTTAAGTAATATTAAAGTTTTTTTTGAGACGGTAATTTTGAACGGCGGTCAATTGATGAGGATGACTCCCTCTCTCCACAATTTCAAAACAAACCAGCGACAGGACGTTTGGCCTAGGCGAATTTAACGGACACCAATTCCGCCTACAGGACGTTTCTTAGGTGAAATTGGGTCTCGAGGACAACAAAGACATTACCAACAGACCACCATGGCCCATGAGAAGAATTTAATAAATATGAATATTTAAAACTTTCAAACTGTATGTCTTGTCGGATGGATGAATCATTGTTACCATTGAGCTGATGAAAAATCCCATATTTTTCAATTCAACTTAATTTTTTTAAATATATTAGCTTGGGAAAAAATCATATGTAGGTAAACTATGTTTGTATATATTTTTTCAAAGTTCAATTGAAAAATTATATGGATAAACGAATAACCAATTTTTAATTCTGTACAAACGTGTGAAAAATTATTGCCTTTTTTGTACATAGATTCTTATAAATGTAAATGTTTTTTAAGAATTTTTATTAAGACTTATATTTTTGTTTTCTTAGACTTTATACAAACGTGTTCTTTATTTTGTTCTTCTTCTGGAGGTTATTTTTATATTTTATTGTTTAAGCAACATATCTGATTCTGTGTGAAGTTTTGCTCATGAATTGATCTACCAAGTGCTGAAATAACATATCACTTTTTTTATTTATGTGTACATTGATGTATAATATTTTCTTGCAATAAAATACATTTAAATCGATAATTCTTTGTTTATTACTTACTCAGTTCTTCATATTCAGTGTTAATAAAAAATTTCAATAAAATAAAATTCATATGCAAGCATTGAACTGGACTTTTTTTACTCGTGTTTCTTAAGACGGTAAAAATTTAAATTAATATTATCTGTCAGCGTTTTAAGTCGAGGGACCGTCTCTTGTTTTTTCAGAAGAGCCTCTAGGGCCAAGAGAACTTCATGCATCACATTTGCTTGAACAACCCCTTTTTACCCTGGGGGGCATTCACAAATCTCATGGATAGAACATATAAAAGCAGTAACTAGACCCAAACCACGTCTCAAATTTGGAACTTTAAAATCACTGGGATGACGTGCCACCCCTATGACAGGACGCCGGCTTACTGATTAGTACAATATTTGCAGAAATATATATTTGATTTTCAATTTAAAAAAATATTTTTAACAATTATTAATGATTATATTCCTTTGTGTAAGTATACACACATTTTTCTATCATAAAAAAATCTCTGAACTTTAAAAAATGATATAGTTTTAATTAATAAGGCCTTTTAATTTGCCGCATCCCTTTGAATATAACTGTTCAAATTTTTTTTAACTTTAAATTTGAAAAGGATATCAAATATACCGCCTTCTCCTAAAAACACTTTTCATTTTCATTTTAATAAGAAAACTATTTATAATACTACATAACTTTTTTTTTTAAAAAGTGGATGATTAAAAATATATATTTAAAACTTTTTTCAGAATTATAAACAACTTTTTAAGAATTAAAATATTTTTTGCAATGCTATTACAGTGATATTAATACTGAAAAAAATTAGAATGGCAAATTGAGATATTTGATGGCTTTTGTTATTAAATAAATTTAAAGAAAAAAAAAACTAAAATGCATTAAACGACAGAAAATCTTACACTTAATTGAAGATATAATGTAGTCGTACATGACCAACATTTACAAAGGAAAATGATTTTAATATTTCAGTTTTCAAAACAAAAATTGTGAAACTTGTCTATCTCTCTGTCTGTTTATATCTCTCTGTCTCTCTCTTTCAATCTATCTATTTATCTCTCAGTCTCACTCTCTCCATTTGTCTTTTTATATATATCTCTCTCAATTTATCTTTATATATATATATATATATACATATATATCAATCCATCTATTCATCTCTTAACTCTCTCAATTTATCTATTTATCTCTCAATAAAAAATATCTCAATTTATCTATATATCTCTAATCTCTCTTCTCTCTCATTCTATCTATTTATCTCTCAATGTATCTATTTTTTTCTCTCTCTCAATCTATCTATTAATCTTTCAATCTCTCATTCTCTCAGTTTATCTGTTTGTCTATCAATCAATCTATCTATATCTATCAATCTCTCTCTCTCAATCTCTTTATCTCTCAGTCTGTCACTCTTATTTTACTTATCTCTGTGTCAGTCTCTCTCTCTCTATCAGTCTTTATGTTTTGATCTATCTCTCTATCAACACCCCCTCTCTCTATATATTTCTTTCTGTCAGTCTATATATCTATCTATCTCTCTATCTATCAATCTTTTTTTTCCTTAGAAATCTATCACAGCTTGTGAGTACCAATAAAAGAAATGTCAAACCGGTTTTAATTTAAAACGGATCATATTATATATATAAATATTTCTTTTTTTTCAATAAAATATTATTTACATCAATTATTTTTAACTCCATTTTTATCTACTCCAGAACATCATTACACAACTAACAATACCATGCGAGCAACTTGACCTTGTGACCACAATAAACTGACCATAAATAGAAACTCAGAATTCTGTGAAACGATTCTACATACGTTTCCTCATTCCTTGTACATCCTTCTCATGAAAAGAAGCAAAACATTAATTTACTGCATCTTCCTTGAATTAAGCGAGCAATTTATTAAAATAAACATTTCTTTATTTCTTTTTTGTTAGAAGAATCATTTAGAGTTGAGACTATTAAATAAGTACATTATCAGATGTTTGCAAAGTAGATTCCTATATATAACTATAGCAATTTTGTTTGGATAATTTTTGTTTTTAACTGGGTTGAAATATGTTGTTAGAACTGTAAAACGTAAAAACCTCGGATGAGTTCGTAAATGGCCCAGCTAACTCAATGGGAATGGAAATGATTGGGGGAGGATTGAAATTTTCATTTTGCTATAGCTTTCTTAATGTTGAAGATTTAAAAATAAATCCAATTAGTCAAATTAGCACTTAATTAAGACGAAAGTGCTTAAAGTTTTTCTATAACTGCGATATCTTAGCGGTTAGGAGCTGAATTGTGATTTTCACATCTTAGTTTTGACATTTCTAATGTCAAACATTTATGTTGCCAGTGGCTCCGATATAAATCAATCTTCATTTTCCTTCTAGCTTGGAGAGAGGAATTTGTTTAAAACGGTGCAGTCAAATCTCCTTAAACTCCTTCTATTAAATTAAAAATATACTATTAGAATAAGTGTAATATCAAAAGTTTATTTTTAAATAAGTACAATCAAATTTTCTTTTATTAAGCCGGAATCTTCTTCAGAAAAGAAAAACTGGATAAATAGAATTTTCTACGAAAGAAATTTCATTATGCAGAAACACTTATGACAAATTCTGCATTATTTTCTTGCTAAAAATTAATTTTGTGTAGTTAATTTTTAAGATTTAAAAGGATTAAACTATCAAATAATTTTATTTCAAAAGTGAAAATATTAGCTGTTTTTGAAAAGTGATGATTCTGATCTATTTCATTTTGTAAAAAATTTTTTTATTGTCTTGTACATATTTTGCTTGACTAAATAATGACCTGTCGCGTTTGAAGAATGTTATTAATTTTAACATTAAAAAAATCTCTTTTAAATTAAGAAAGTGATTAATTGAACATAAGTTAAAGAAGTGATATAGATGACTGGCAAGTCTTCATTCGCTTTCATTTGCAACTTCCAAGAATTTTGACTGTAATAAGAATGAAACTATACCACTCCTTTTAATTTAATTCTCATTGAATGATCAAAGGCCATTATAGTTTTTTATAGTAAAGATACATATAGTTTTTTATGAGTTTTTTTGTTTGATATACATACATTTTATTCGATATTTAAAAACTATTTTGCGACTGAATTCCTATAAAAAGTTTTATATGAACAAATTTTCGACAAAAAGAGATTCTACTGTACTTGGTTGGCACATATGAGCCGGTTAACTTTCATACTAATTAATTCATTCCTTGGTAGAATTAACGCCCGACCAACCAGGTTATTTCGGCCCATGGAAACTTGTTAAAGAATTAAAAATGCTATCAATACTTTTTCTGCCATTGAACATCAGTTTTCAGTGATCCCTAAAGAAGGATATCAGGGAAACGAACGAAACAAGGAGCTAAAATCTGCGCGACATATACATTTTATTTAGGTTTCATTTGGGCATTATAATTCAGCTTGTGTAGTTAAAATTCATTTAAATTCTCTTTTCAGCTAATTTTTTGATTTGAATATTTAGAAACAAAGTAAACAAATGCAATCTGTAATATTAGAACGAAATAATTAACATAAATATATAAAAAAAACAAGCAATATGGTTTATTTTTCCTTCAAATTTTCGATTTTAGCGTTCTAACCGAAATAGCCTTTGATTCAACAAATTGCTTGTTTATTATGGCACGGACGGAATGTTCCAGAAAGAATGTAGCATTCAAGGCGAAGGTCGGAGGAAAACATTAACGATAATAAATCCGCATGCAAGAGCTCGTGCAATAAAAGTGATCGAAGGGTGGGCAAACGACACGTGTGTGATTTCATGCTGTGAGGGAACTGCAAGTGCTTTGTTATGGAGTGTAGGATGTAAACAAGGAAGATTAACAAGGTTTAAAAGGAACAAATCATTGAATTTATATGAAAAAAAGAGTGTATTTTTGGTGCTTGATAAATTATTCATATTGATTGAAGGAAAATTGTGGTTGGTGGTTTGACTTTGAAAAAGAAACTTTTTATGAATTTATTGAAGTTATTTCTAAAACCACATAGTTGCAGCTTTTCAGGTGAAAAAAAATTGCATGAATTTAATTTTTTCTGAGCAATATTTTTGCCCAAATTATTGGCAATTATTTCAAATTATGGATAGTAGTTCTATGAATTACTGCTGAAATTTAATGTTTGAATTCTATCGATCGATTTCAGATTAGATACAAACTCTAACAGAGAAACAATTAATGAATGATTTCTTAGAAATGCCTTAAAAATTGTCTTTAATGAAGTGAATATAAATTCCAAATTACATGGGACAGTCCCGAATTTCTTCTGTTTGTCTAGGATTGATCCTATTTTCTTGATATTTATTTATGACCAAATATATTTTATAAAATATTAACAGAACTCTGATTAATCGATGAAAATAATTGAAGTTTTATGAAATGAGGTAAAGATTTTTATGTAAAATGATTATAAGTTCTTAATTACAGCAACTCCGATAACCGATTCCATCTTTCATAGAAAAAAAATGCAGAATTGAAAAGAAAAATATCTACATTATATTTGATTTCTATGCATGATTTTCCCCTTTTCATGTTCAGCACTTGTTAAACATCAAACAGTGTTCTTATCACACAAAGGATAATATAAAACTACCGAAAGAAAGGAAAAGTATTTATTTACAAGATATACACTGAGGTGCCACTGAATTAGAGATAGCAAGAGATATGCAAATTGTGTAGCACTGTGCATAATTTATGCGCAAGGGAGGGGGCTGTGGTAACTGCATATATAGTGTGGACTGTGGTTGTTCTTGATTATTTTTTGAAATCGCCATTATGGGTAAACTACCTGATTTAGATACCTTTGATCGTGGGCAAATCATAGGGGCTAGACGCATGGGACATTCAATTTCCGAAATCGTCAGACAGCTGGGATTTTCAAGACCGACAGTGTCAAGAGTATACCAAGAATACGTGAATGGTGGGAAAAAAACTAGCAATCGACCTATTTGCAAAGGACAATTAGCCATGACAGTGCTTGGTGAGAGACAGCTTAGTAGTATTGTAGCCAGCCAGCGAAGCCAAACATTAACTCAAATTACCACCCAGTTGAATGAAGGTGCCAGTCGAACAGTCAGTAAACGGACTGTGCAACGCTCGCTTCACCGTATGGGCTTCAGGAGTCGTCAACCTACCAGAGTACTATTGCTCAATTCTCGCCATCGATCTGCACGTCTTGCCTGGGCAAGAGAACACAGAGACTGGAGTGTAGAAGACTGGAAACAAGTGGCATGGAGTGATGAGTCTCGATTTCGTCTACTTAAAGCCAACGGAAGGTTAAGAATATGGCGTCAGCCTCATGAAACCATGGATCCTTCATGCCATGTTGGAACTGTTCAAGATCATGGTGGCTCAATCATGGTGTGGGGTGTATTTTCGTGGAACTGTTTGGGATAATTGGTGTCAGTATCAACCTCTCTCAATGCAATTCGGTATGTAGAGTTGTTGGGGAATCACCTCCATCCATTTATGCTGTTCTGTTATCCGCAAATTAATGGAGTGTTTCAGCAAGACAACTGTACATCTCACAAGTACCGACTGGCAACTGGTTGGTTGGATGAGCATTCCTCTGAGTTTTCTGTCATAAATTGGCCACCTAGAAGCCCAGACTTAAACCCTATAGAGCATATTTGGTATTTTTGGAACAAGACGTAAAAGGCCACCACACTGCACCAATGAACCTTACTGAACTATGGATAGCTTTAGCCAATAGTTGGCAAGCCATTCCCGTAGAACGTTTCCAGAAACTTGTCGAATCTTTGCCTCGTCGAGTGGCAGCCGTTATCAAGGCCAGAGGAGGCCCAACTCGTTACTCGACAGGTTTTCCTAATTAAGTGGCACTTCAGTGTATTTACAGGAAGAACATGACTATATCGAATTCCATCGATCAGTGTCCTTTCTCTTAGGGAGGAGCATTCCCATAGGCAACGTTATTCCATGCGTTACCATTTGTTCTGTGAAAGTTCGGTAAATTTTATTTATCAATACTACTAAATAATAAAAAAAAATTAATTAAATTTTAAAAAAAGTGAAGCCGAAGAATTCGTCTTCTAAATTGAATCATACATAGAATTTAGTTATATTAACGTCCCGTTTTAACGCTTGGATTATTTTGAGAAAGACATCGTAATTTTGAATCACAGATGACAAGGGCGTTACCTGAACTGCTACCCTCCTCTCTAGGTTTCCATGCCACTACAGCTGGAGGACACTTGGCCCCAGTTCTTTAACCTGCACCAAACCCATTTACGACGGTTCTTTGGTAGAATCAGGTATCCAAAGTGAAATTCGAAGCCGAGACTTTACCACCAGATGATCACGACTCCAGTCATCAATGTTTTCTTTTATATTTATTTTTTGAAATTTGTGAAAACTCTCTTACTCCTGTGGTTTAAATTTAGGAGATACATTCAAAAAATAACTCGCGTGTTCCTTAAACGTGAGATGTTAATGTAATTAAAAGTAAAAAATTTCCCTCTACCAACTGAGCCGATCAATCTTTCAGTCCTTGAAAAACCTCAAATATTATAATAGCTTCAATTTGTAAAGCGGTTAGTTCAGCAAATAGATGCAAATCTCACGTTTTAAAATTATTTTTCACGTCAATTTCTTGAGAAAAATTCTAATTAATGTAAAAGACAAGAGGAGGAAATGTAGAAAAAGAGCTAAATAATTTATGAATTTGACTGATTTATTCAAGAAAAGAACATTGGATTTCAAGAATAATATAAGGAAATAGGTCTTAAATACCGAGTAATCATTGTCGTATACATTTTTATGAATGAAAACTAAAAGTTAAACTTACCTTCTAAAAAATTGCAGAATTTGATGGAATTAGATAACGTTTTGAAATAATCCACAGAACAGAATAAAATAAATTCATAAATAACCCAAAATATTCCAAATATTTTTTAAATATAAAGAATCACTATTGAATTAGATATTCCTCTTTGGAACATTTTGATGTTGAAAAAGATTTTTATATTTTTAAATTTTTCAAATATTATAAAATTTACGTACTTTAAAAATCTTAGTTGCATATTCAGAAGGCGGGGAATAATTTTTCAATCAATGAAAACTTTGAAAGGCTGTTTCCCTTTTCAAATAGAAAATTAGCAATTGAATCCAACAAAAAATAAAAACATTTTTTCCCTCATTTTAACTTATTTTCAGATGTTTACTTTATTGTTTTGTCTAGAAAAATACTATTTGTCCTCACATTTATACAACAGTAAAAGAAAACATTTTTTCTTCAGTACTAGAAATATTTGCTTTTGAAAATAGACAATTATTTTCAATTAAAAATAAATTTCATATTTTAAAGAAATTTTGTACATGAAACAATTGAAATGGTTTTTGGAAAAATATTCTGACCAACAAGAGAAACGGTTGTGTTGTAATCGCATTTGTTACGAAGCAAAACAAAAATATTTAAGTTTAACGTTCTTTATTTAGCTTATAGAGGTAAAACTACTAGCACATAAAGTTAAAATATGAAAAAGGAAATCAAATTATTTTTATGGAAATTTCGGAACGATTGGATAACGCACTATCAATGAATGATAGTTATCTGAGAAAAGTTGTCGGAACAAAATGGCAAAATTAAATTAAATTTGCTTAAAAATAAATCTGGGTTCACACGAGGCTTATTTTAGACCGCAATCGCTGCCTCTCTGCTGTTTTCCCGGCATTGTCCTCATCTGAACAGTTGAGACCCCGTGGACAACGATTGTCCCGACGGGACAATTATTTGCCATTGTCCCGTTGTGGTCACGTGACTTTCCGGAAGTAGGCGTGATCTTCTATTGCGAGCAATAGTTAGCCTCGTGAGAACCCACCTTAAGGTGAAACTTACTTAAAAATAAAGTCAAATTTTGATTCATTGGCCACTAATATATTATCACATTGTGTCACTAATATTTCTCTAAATCATCATTTTGATACTTTCACGACAGTGTATCGCATAAACAGATATTATTTATAATAACTACATTAATATCACAAACACTTATGAGACTACTTTTTAACTTTTGATAAAATACTGTACACAGTATTAATCAATTCTTCTTAATATTAAATGTGATAGTATGAAAAAAAATGAATGAATCAAATAGAGCTAATTTTATGAGTCATGTTGTTTTTTAGTTTAATTCTTTGCTTTTAATAAATAATTCCAAAAATTAATTAAAGTAAAATTTGATTCCATAAATAAAATTAACCAAACTTAAGATAAATGAATAAGAGTTCCTTAAATATTTCTAGAAAGGACTTTTCTTACTTCTGGTGTTTCAATATTCAATAGAAAAAATAAAAAATAAAATAAATAAAATATTTCGTTCTTCTTATTATTTTTTATAGTTCTTTATAACTCAAGGATCATATATCAAAAATGCATACTTTTTTAGATGTATTAAATGTATAATTTTTAGATTATATAATGAAAAATTTCAGTTCGTTTTAAAAAGTTGGGGAAAATTATATTCCTCATATTATTTATTATATTCCTTCCTCATTATATAAGCCAACTTTTTAAAAAATTCTAACAAGGCTTCACTAAAAAAAAAGATAGGTACGATAACAGAGACACTTAATAACAAATAATTTAAGTTTAGTCGATACCAAAACGCAAATCCAAAGTAGGGAACCACAACCGAGACACACAAACGAACAATGCAGCAAACCGTAGTACGCAAGCAAAAAATAACTATTAAACAACTTCAATTGTATAAAGTGGTCAGAAAGGATTCGCTTGAAACATTGTTCAACTAACTGCTTGATTTAACCTCGGCAACGAACAACGAACTCTTTTGGACTTTTTATAGTTCACATATTATAGTATGGAATCAAAATAAACGTGGAAATTTGAATCTTAATGCATTTATCGGCGAAATTCTAGAATATTTTGGGTCTTTCACTTTTATCGCCAAGTTTATAGTCAGACTGGAAGTCATTGTCATAGTATCCATTCAATTTATTTTTTAAAAATTTTCTCATAAACTTACTATTCAAGGAAGGACCGTTACACACTTATAGCAATATTTGTCAACCAAAAAATATTTTGATATTCAAAGTCATGAGTGTGTATCATTTGGAGAGTGTAAAGTAAAGTCATATTAATGACTCTCCAATTCGCTTGAAGGCACACTGAAAAATTACGCAATGACCAGAAACACTGGTGGGAGCCATGGTTGAGTCCTAAAGGAAATGGTACAACCCTTCAAGTAGGAAGTACATTCCGCCATCGATGGGAAGAGCCTATTGGGTTGACGAGCACCATGCTGGAAGTATCTCATCTTCAAGGGCAAGAGACTCGATTCCACCGAAGAACCGTCGTGTGAGGGGGTCTGTTGCACGTTAAATCTGTCAGGCCAAATGTCCTCCCGCTGGTGTGGCGTGGCGTGGTGTGGAGAGGGGGGTGCCAGTTCAGTCATTTGACCGTGGTTCAAAATTACGAGGTCCGTCCCAAAATAGCCCTCGTGTTGCTTTAAACGGGACGTTAATATAACTAAACTAAACATCTCATCCTCAATTACAAGGTGCCCTCCCAGAGGTCAGAGTGCAATGTAAAATGTTCATTGCAAAAAAAAGGGAAAATAACAACAACAAAAAAAAGAGACCAAAACGGCAAACCCTACATACGAACCTCTGATTGCCGACAGTCGCGTTTATCGAGTAGCTCGATACTTCGATTTATACAAAATGACTGTTCAATGATTGAAATCTTCTGATATGTGATATCATCTATATTATATTTATTTATATATCTGTAAACATTGTTGTTTCGTGATATGAATTTTCTGAAACAGAAAAGGAATTTTGAAACCTAATCATGATCTGATAATTAATGCTTTAACTAGGAGCGTAAAGAATTTAAAATCTTGAGTAAATTTCAAAAATTTTATTTTGGATTAGAAATGGTGTTCTAAAGGAAGACTAATTTTCTTACAAAGATAATTATTTCTAAAATAGAAATGACAGGACTACATATTAGAAGATTTTGAAGGTTGAAAAGGCATTTTATATAAGTCAAAATTCAAGCAAAATAAATTCTGCTTTGAGGAAAGAATAACGATACATCGAGATACGTTTTTAAAAATAAATAGAGTTATTTCTTTGTTTAAATAGATTTTTGAAAAAGCCAGGAAAAATTTCCGCAATTAAATTTGAATAATTTTCAGTTTAAATAGAATTTAAACGCTGCTTCGCAGAATAAAACTTTCTTACAGAAAAATAATTCTAAGTTTCAAGTATAGTCCAGTAAAATTATAGGTTTGAAACAATTTCTTGTTTTTTTTTATCAACTGATATTTTCCCCATTCAATCATACCTTAAAGCTTAACAATAAAAATAGTTTAACTATAAATCTTACATTTCAAGTCTGCAAATTATAATTTTTAAAGAAAATGATACATCACATGGATAGAAGATTTGGGGGAAATATTATTCAGTATTAAAATCACATGCATAGAGGGAAATTCAGTCCAAGCCAATCCTTCACGTATATATTTCTCCATTTCGTTCCTAACATGTGTTGTTCATTCACGCTTTTAAATACGGCGGAGACTATTTATTTTTCTGCTGACAGAATGAAATAAGAAAATATTCAAAATAATCAAGTTCGAGGAAATAGGGTCGGATTTTGTGAAAGATAAGTTGTAGAATCTACCTTGAATTAAGCATCATGACTATGAATCATTCTTTTAAATACACATTTTGCTAAAAAATACAAATAGCTAAAAATGAGAGGGAAAGATTATATATAAAAAAAGATTTAAAAATAGGGGGCTATTTAGGAATTTCAGAAAACATAATTTATACCTCTTTTTCATTTACGTCTCTCTCTCTCTCTCTCTCTCTCAAATAATTTATATGCACTTCGAAAAGAGATGAAGTTTTTAAAATTCTTTTTTTACATGCTTTATAATGCAGTAAAACCTTTGATTTAATATCTTCGTTTCCATTTAAAGAGATGTGCTATGATATTTTGAGATATGTGCTATACTTATTTAAAATGCTATAAACTTCTTATTTTAAACCAATAAATGTACAGTATACTTTAGAATTAATACCGGTTAATTCGCTTCAAGTTTGCATTTAATTTCTAATAAATCTCGGTCCAAAATGCTACAAACTTTTTACTTTAATGACATACTTTATGGAATAATTGTTTGTAGTATAGTATACTTTAAGAGAAATACCGGCTGATTTGTTATGAAGATTGTATTTAATTTCCAATAAATTTCGATTACAAATGTTATGAACTTCTTACTTTTATTGTTATACCTTATAAAATAATAGTATCTAGTATAATATATTTATATAGCAATACCAGCTGATTCGCTATGAGAAATGTATTTAATTTCCAATAAACCTCTTGCACAGGAATTTGATGCTCATAATTTCCTCCAGAAATTATTTTAAGAAGCAACAGATTAGGATATTTATTAGAGCCTTTGTATTTTACAGTTTTATACCTATTTTATTTACTGTGTAAATAAACTATGATAATAACATTGTTCTAAGACACTATAGTGTCATTAGAAATGTAAGTGTTGGTTAGTTTATTATATCATCTAACTTGACGTTGTCTTTTGTGGATTGGAACTTCCTTTTCTTATTATTCATATATAACATTCATATAATAAAATAGAATCGTCCTTTAGCTTTCAACAGTTTGAAAAATCAAACGATTATTTGCTGAAACGATGAAAAAGCATTCCATTTTATTATAAAAACGAAATACAAAACGAAAAATTATGCAAAAAACCTCGAAAAAAAAAAAAAAAACGTAACATATAATGTGGAATAATAAAGCTATAAATACTTTTGAATTTCACAGCTGCGTAAATATTGCATAATCATATAAAAATTATTAAGTTTAAGAAAAGATTTCAATTTCCCGATACGGTAAATTGATATCATAAATAAATAAATATATATTTGAATTTTAAGATGATAATGAATTTTGTGATAGTATCAGAAATATTCTGTTATGAAATGTTCCAATATCAGTTATACCAAAAGTGCCAAGAGTTTAAAATTGTTTTAGTAATCGGACTCATTTAGTTATTAATTTGATTAAAATTTAACCTTTAACTAGGGACGTGTCTGTGAGACCTCTAGTGATCGATTTTTCGTCAGCCCAATTGTTTATGTGATTTAATTATTTTTGATTTAATTAATTATTTTGTTTG
>JAPMOQ010061365.1:50167-72727 GCA_026543055.1 Argiope trifasciata | reverse complement strand
CACACACACACACACACACACACACACACACACACACACACACGCACGCACGCACGCACACACACACACACACACACGCACACACACGCACGCGCACACACACACACACACACACACACACACACACACACACACACACACACACACACACACACACACGGAGCTTTATTATAAGTATTTGCAATCTTTAGCGACCTATCGGTAAACAAGTATTACCGCTCACTACAATTTTCTATTAAATAATTTAAGCAAGCTGTCTCTTAATAGCTTCTTTAGCAAAATGTGAAGCTTTTTTTAAGCTTCAAATTTTCATTGTTGTATCACAGTTATGTTGTTATTTAAATCTTACATCGTTATGTTCAATTTATTAAATAATTTCCTAATTCATTGTCCTTTCCCGTAAAATTTCAGCTTTAATTTAAAATGAAAATGCTGATATTGTAATTAAAATGAAGACATTTTTTGATGAAACCAAGCGTTTTATTTTATTTACCTTTATTATTATTATTTATCTACTTATTATTATTATTGAGTATGAGTAGTGCAAACAGAATTGCTCTGGAAATTCTCTTATTTACAATATATAATTTTTTTTCGTGATTTATGTAATATCTAAAACAATAATTTTTAAAAAAATTCTCAGATTCAACATGAAATTCAGATTTTAGTTTTGCTTTCGAAAAGATTTAAATGATTTGAATTATAATATTTTGTTTCGGTCTATGAATATATTTTTATAATTCTGAAGTAAATTTGATACAGTTTTTTTTGTCCTAAAGAATTATATTTTGAGCAATATTCTGTACACACCAAATTGTAAATAAATAAGTCAATATTTTTTCTTTCTGCGATCAACTAAGACCGATTTATGAAGTTTGAAATATTAAAATTTTAGTACAATCAAAATTTTTATAATCTCAAGTCAACCAATCTTGAGAAACTTGGGTTCTGATTGGCTTTTCTTTGAGACGATCAATGGAGAATCTAAAATTACCAATTTTTATTGAATAGTGATATCCAAATTTTCATAAATCAGTCAGTTAAAGTGATTGATGTTATTGATTGAAATACGGCTCTTTTTATTTTAAAAATTAGTATTTTGAAGACATTTTGTTAAATATGACTTCCAAAGCATAGAAATTATATAAAGCAAAAATTTGTGATTGATTACAGCATTTATCTGATCAAGTTACATTAAATATAATCATTTACCATTTAGACCATTTTAACAGATGTGTGTTTATTAATAAAGGCTTACAAATTAGAAGCGTGGCTCTTATTTGAATGGATATCCTATTATATTAAGCCATATTTTCCTTAAAATAAAAATGGATTCATTGTATTAATAATATGGATAATGTAAAAGATCATAGAATGATTTTTCTTGGATTCAATTTTTAGAAAATATCATATCTCATATTTGTTTCATTTCTTACAGACACGTGATGAAATTATACTTTTGTAGATTTAATTTCTAGTAACAGTCAATTAATTTTTAATTTGACCTTTGAAAAATGTGATGGAAACACTTTGATAAAAGTTAACCTTTTCCCGTGAATACGAAATGTACTCGATAAAATTTTATTTTTTATTTTGTGGGAAATAAAATGTTGAAAATTATGGTTAAAATATTTATTTAAATATTCATTAAAAATCGAAAATTAATTCTAAGGTAAACATAGTAACTTTTTATCTGTAACTTAATGCAAAAATTTTGTTTTGCACGAAAATTTTCAAAATTTATGGCATAAAAACGCCAAAGTTTTTAAGTAATTAAAATTATAGTTAAAAATTCGAAAAAATAGCTCTAAGGTGAAAATACCCAACCTCCAAGGTATGTACATGAAAATTTAGGTAGCTGTAGGTCGAAAGATTTGGTCTGTAGAGCGCATATACGCATACATACACATTGAGATTTATTATAAGTATAGATAGATCAACACAAGATAATGTACGGTATTTCCATGATGTTGACCACTATTCCGAATGTTAGGCAATATTGTAATGATATCTTAGCAACGTTGTAGGATATTTTATGCCATTGATGTTTGTTTCCTGTCTTATAGGTATTGCCATCCAGATATTATTTTGTGATAATAATTTTCTTCATCTGAGGATCCCTTTTTTTTGGTTAAGAAGGTTTTATGTGCATTACTGATGATTCATCACCAATATAAAGGTGCAAATAACAGTAAAGTAATGATCTAGAGCTTTTTTGATGAAATGATATTAGTTGAACGTTTATTTTTAACATGTCAATTTGAAATCCTTTTTGCTTGCTGAAAATTTAAAATATATTCACGACATTCGTGTATAGGCTTTAAGGAATTATTGTTTTATTTCATGAATTTTTTTTATGTAATTGAAATTTCTCAATTGCTGGATACTTGCGTACTATCGAATATTTGCGCCAACTCATGTTTAAATTGCTAAATTCATTTTCATTGTGCAATGTATCGGTAAAAAAATCGAGTTTCGACAGCGTAACTTCAGTAGCAAGCAAGAATCAATCGTTGAAATTAAATAATACATTATTGAAAATTTCAGTCAAAACAGAATTGTAAGGATTTCGTGACAAAATTATTTCCAACTCAATATGACTGTAAAAGTTTCTTTATTCCTTCGACCCATAATAAACTGTCGAATTCAATGCCATCATGCAATGCATTCCTAAAAAAGAAATCTTCCAATGTAACTGCAGTAGAAAAAAAGCATCAATCGTTGCAATTAAATAAGGAGACATTATTTAAATTTCGCGTCAGTGTTGTAGTGAAAAAATTATTTCCATTTGAGCGTGATTAAAAATCTTTTATGATTCCAAAATGATTTGTAATATTGTTTCAACTGAAAATGGTTTATCTAAACCAAACTTTTAGTAATAACCTCACATGCACACCAATAAAGAAAGAATATATAAATTTTAAGCTTTGTCATAAAGATTTTATCGCATATAATTTCTAGTGATACTACGACCCTTCCTCCTTGCATATTTTGCTAAAAGAAAGATTACATTAAAAGCAATTTCTTTCAATTAAGAGAAATTATGTGTATTCCAACCTATGATTTTCAATCATTCTTTTTTCAGAAATAAATATACAGTCACCCCCCTTTTTAAAAAATCTGAATAGTTTTTAAATGATATACTTGATATTTCCTCCATTCTTACCATAATTATCGAACTTATTGAATTCAGACTTCCTACTGGAAACAAATAAATCATTCTTTATGAATATTATTAAGAACGAGAATGCTTTGTATTAGTAAATATGAGGAAATAAGTGACAGAATTATCACATATTTTGGGCCATTTACTCCAATTGAGCTTCGTGACAACGACTGAAATCACATAATAGGTGATTTCAAAACAAAAATGTATTGGGATTTCCATGCTATTGAGTAAATCAAAACGATTTCTTCATTGCAGCACTAAAGCTAGCATATTTTGACGAATCCTTTATGATTGACTATTGCCACGGTTTATAAACATTTTTTTTTGATAATTCATGATTGTATTATCTTTCCCTCCATTAGATTTTTCGTAAATTTTGTATTTCGGTTTCTTCCTGTTTCAGTGATTTTTGGAAATTTTTTAAAGCGCTTAGGAAATTTTTAACTGCTAGGATTGTATTGATTTTTAGTTCACATATTTAAAATAAAACCAATGAGCCATTTTCTTCTAATATACGCTCAGAACAAGTTGGTTATAATTCTTGACGTACTACCAATATAATTTTGGAATAAAAAAGATGATTACATCATTTTTTCATCATTACAATATTATGATTCTGATGCGTAAAAAATGATCCTCATGGTAAAATATTATGATTATAACGAGATATCCAATGTTCCTCTGGATCATCGATTCAGCAAAATTCCAGCAACAGAAATCATGTGGTCGCTATTGTTATGTGGAAGACCTTTATCCTATTGTCTAGAGTTGGCGTGATATGTGTATATCTGCGGATTACATTCGAAACAGTTTCCTCTTTGCATTCTATATTTGCTTATTCATCCTAATATTTGCTTTGGAATTGACAATTTAGTTTTTTTTTGTAGTGCTACAAGGGTCGCTTTATACGAAATAATGCTCCATCGAATGGAACTTCGAAACTGAGGACGAAAAGTTTCCACTATGGCCACCTCCCTCACTATCTTGGTGAGTATAGTATCAGTGTCATGGCGAATCACCTCCCACACGATACTGGTCAGTATAGTACCGGTGTCATGTCGAATCACCTCCCACACATCTTGGTGGTATAGCACTGGTGTTATGTCGAATCACCTCCATTTGATGACAGGATGTGCTTCCTGTACCGTGGCCGTTGATGGCCATTAGGACTCATATGTTGATATAGCATTATTATGATCACTCAATCTAACCGTAGGTCTTCGAGTGGGAAGAGGATCTTCAAGCGTTCTTACAAGAAATAGCAAAAACATTTGAATTTTTATATGCATTATTTAGAAACCTTCGAAACAGTTGAATTACTGGTGTCCAAAAATTCCTGCACATGACTGTTTTCTGAGCTAGGGAGCAGACATAAAAATAATCAATATCTAGTTTTATGCTTTTATCTGTCATTACCACCTAGGATTTTAAAGTGATTGTGCTGGTGAAATACCCATTTAATGACGAAAACGCGATTAAATTGCTCTTAAACGTAGTCACTTAATTCTTTATTTAATATTTAGAATAGAATTATGACATCGTCCAGTTTAAGGTTCACAATAGAATCAAGATGAGTTTATTTATTAATCAATTTTATATCTGAAATCTCAAATAACAATGACAAGTATTTTGAGTAAATATCTTTTAAATCATGGTTATCCATCAATCATGTCATTCATAGCAGTTTAAGGAATTAATTGTAGAAATTCCGACATATGCTATGGGAAAGTTTTATCATTAAACAAAGGAGGTCACAAGTAAAATCATCAATCATCATTTCTCAAAAAAAGCTGTATTAACAAATAGAGAAATTTCGTTTCTTAAGCGTTTAACATAAATAAAAAATGAGATATATGATTCAAACATTATGATTTATTCAAAGAAAAATATCGTTTGTTAAAACCCCATGAATGATGCTGGGAAACAAAATGCGATCAATTGTTTATATAAGAATAGTTTCGATAATATACCAATTACAGATAGAGAGTAATATTACATTCTTTAAAGTACAATCAACATTGGCTCGATATTCAACAGCGATGTATTCGTTGTATTGATCTTAGCATATAATGTCAGCATGGGATTAAATATATAATTCCTCACTGGTCAAAACTATTTTAAAAGGAAAAAATGATTAAAAATCAGGCTCAATGGTAGATTATATCGTTCATGTCATCTAATATCGCTGTGCAGGTTTTTCTTATTTTTTTTTAGATAATTTCGATGTTATTTTCAACAAAAGTTATTACAGTTGTTCTTATTCAGTTTATAACACAAAATTACTTCCAGAGGACAATTTTCAAATTTTCAATTCAATTTCAAATTCCCAGAGGTCAATTTTCTTATGTTCTGTAGTCTCCCCCGGGTATCGGGATTTTAAGAAAATATATAGAAATAACCACAAAACGCCATGTTATGTAGAGTTTCTATGTATTTTTTGTATGCTCGTGCGTAATAACTGTGTTATATTAATGATTGTTATATAAATTTGCATGAAGGGATTCATTTATTAATAAATTTTTCCTATTGATATAAATGAAAATAAACTTGATGTCTATATTTATCATACACCATTCTTTAAGAGACTTCAGTGCGCAACGATAAATTTTGCTTAAACGAATTTATAGCAGTTCCATTGCTCTATCTTCTCTTTTGGATAATTGGTGACGATGTCCCATAGTGCAATTGAAATGAATTGTGATGCCGTTCTATTAATCTATTCGCTTTATAATGTTTTGCCTTGTCTTTGTTTTGGCTTAGTGTTAAATGGGCCTTTTAAAGAAATATTCCCAAAAACATGTCCTATTTCTTCTACTGCACGTATCATAATGATGTATATTCAATCAAAAATTATATTTATATTTTTGTTAGATTAAAAGCTGTACTCTATACATGGCAATTTCATGAAAACCTATAAGAGTTGTCTTCTATTAAATCCTTTTTTATTGAAAATTCGATTTTACATTCAACTTTAACATTTTTACGATGAAACAACATCCATTGCCTTTAAATAATAACCATCATATCGCCCGAAACCACCCAAGCCATTATTATGGGATTAAAAAGAGTATCATCTTATTAAGGGTATAATTTAATATTTGTGCAAAGAAATTCTTTACTTATGCGAGTAACTAGTAACTAAGTGTTATGCAAAGTTATTCAGTATGAAATTTTAAAACATTCAATAAGAATTTACTAAAGACATCTATGTACTAAATCGTTATTATTTCCATTTGTTTCTGCCTACTGAAAATCATGCTTTACTTCTTAAGCCATAGAAGCAAAGATACCAATCAAATGTTTTGGGTACAAAAGAAACCACCGAAGATTGGCATCAAGAGACCTGGATTTCGATCACCTTGACCAGAAACAATAGGAATTCCATTTTTCTTCTGTTCTGCTCTGAAATTCATATAATTAGCCAAAGTTTCAAAAAAGAAATTACTGCTATTATTCTATTTGATTTTTCAAACTAATATTGTGTAAGCCTAAAATAGCAACACTGTTTCAAACATAATTTCAGAACAAGAGAGCAAAGCAAGAGATAAAGTAACAAAAGACTGAAACATGTGGCTTTGATTACCTTAAATCGAAAATACTAACCTAATTTTTTTTGCTGATAAGAAACCAGAACATTATCGAATTTAATTGACATACTGAAAAAAAAAATGTTACTAATGTTTATTTAATGTTCAGCTAAAGTTAATTAATTTCTTTAATATTTTTTAACAGTTTAGAAGTTAATACAGTAAACGTATTTCTTGAAGAATTTGAATTCAGCATTGAAGTATAATTTAAATTATCCCAAATTATTTTCTTAAATAACATATTAAATTTTTCATTTTCATTTCTTCAAAAAGAATGTTTGCAATGGAAAAGTCATTTTTCAAATTGCTGATTTTCCCTTAAAATATTCTCATTTCAATTGATGAAGGAAATTAAGAGAACTTTAATTAATTTTTTTAATATTTTAGAAGTTAATTAGGTAAACGCATTCCTTGAAAAAATTGAATTCCTCAATGAATAATAATTCGACTCGCCACAAATGAATCATTTTCTTAAATTATTATATTTTTTTATTTTCATTTTTTTTAAAAAAGAATGTTTGCAATGGAAAAGACATTTTCCAAATTGCTAATTTTCCGTTAAAATATTTTCATTTCAATTGATGAATGAAAGTAAGAAAAATTTTATCAATTTCTTTAATATTTTAAAAATAGTTTAGAAGTTAATCAGGTAAACGTATTCCGTGAAGAATTTGAATTCCTCCTGGAAGTATAATTTGACTCGCCCAAAATAAATTATTTTCTTAAATTATTATATTTATGTTTTCATTTTCATTTCTTTCTTTTTTTTTAAGAAAAAACAATGTTTTCAATAGAAAAGTCATTTTCTACATTAACGATTTTTTCCTTTTAACTATGCTTATTCCAATTTATGAAATGAATTTATGTTTCAAAATATCGAAATCACGGAATAGTTTCTTTATTTTTACGAAGAGTTTTTTTAATGATCATAATTAATTTCTTAAGGTTAAAATAAAGACCATCTGTCTAGAAAATGTCATGGTAGTTGACATGTAATAATAGCTTACATCATCATCTTTCGCTGAAGTCATCTCTCAATAATTAGTGCCTACTGCTTATTTGGAGGCCGAATTCAAGGGTTTTTAGGAGGCTGCCTATAACGAAGGTGCTCTAAATTCCGAAATAATTTTTAGGATACTTTAAAGTTTTTTTTTCAATAATAGCTTATCATATTTAGCGAATTACTTTTTCTTTCGTATAGTTTCCAATTACTATGACTATTTAATGCTGTATTCTTAAATATCTTTTAAGAATTCTAAGGCTATAATCATCTTTTTTTTGGGGATGATGATCAAAAGCTATGCAATATATTTAGGTCATGATATAAATTTATTTAGGGAGTGCGTCTAAAACATGGTGCTCTAAATACCAAAATAATTTCTCTGATATTATAAGAGTTTAAAGATTTTTTCCGATAAAAGTTAATTATATTTAATAAATTACATTTTTCTAATGTATGAATACTCAATGTTAGATTCTAAAATATTATTTGATAGTTTCAACGCTACTTATGTTTTTGGATAATGGTTACGCATGATAAGATGATAAGCAATATATTTAGTTGATGGTAAAAACGTATTATAGATTTATAGGATTTGCAAAAATAGATAAATAAATAAATACTCGAGGACCCGATTACAATAAATTCGATTACTTGAGGTAAAATGAACTTCGGATGGTTCGGGTATGATGAAAATTAAAATATATTTATTATCGGTGTTTGTTTTCTGGAAATCAATTTTACAGTTTCAGATAATTTTCTACTGCTCAAAGTTAAGAATAAATATGCTCACATTCTAATAAAGACATTTTTTTTTAAAATACGAAACCCTTGTCCGAAACGTGACAGCATGATAATATTTTGAACTTGCTCAGATTATTTTATTTTTAAAATATATGTTTCATTATTTAGTATCGATTATATCCTCACAAAAATGTCTTTAAAATTAGCCATCGGGGAATGAGTATAATCGAAACTCTGAAAAGATTTAAAAAGCTATTATAAAATGTGCTTAAAGCACCTAAAAAATTTATTAAGGTTCAAAAAAATATTTAACATTTGATACACATTTGCATCAGTTTTATCTCAAACGTTTGAGATAAAACTGAAATCACAGATAATTTCTTTTTAAAATTTAGTGAAGTCCACATACTAAATTTCATCCAATTTTTTCAAAGCTCAAAAGATTTTTGAGTTATTGGAATCACAAACAAATTATAAAAATGGGATTAACTCACGGTTATCTGAAACTCGGAGGAACGTCAAGCTCTTTTGCGTTTGAATTTTTTGTTTATTGCAATAGTTTCTCTCGTTGTAATACTTTTGCTTCCTTTAGCAGAGAACAAAAACTCAGGGAAAATAAATTTGCCTCATTAAAATAACGATGTTTTTATAATTATGACAGTGATTTAAGAAATGTTTTTGAGCATCTTTCTTTTATAGAAATATGTTCGTTTTCTGTATTATTAATGAAAACTGTCAATATGATTCATGTCACTAAATAAACAATTCGATTAAATGTGCTTAACCTTTTGATTTTTTAAATAAAAAAATATAATCTGAATTTTGAGAAATTCTTTCTTAACAATCACTTCCTATTCAAGAGGTAACTGAGTACTGAATTTTGTTGCTTTAGTTCTAAAAGTTTGTTCTGTAGGGAGTTTTGAAATATTTTTTTCTCATTTTTGTTGCAGTTTACAGAATATACAATTCTATAAGCGCATTCAAACTTATAGGATGGCAAAATCCAAAAAGTTGAAGTAAAAAGAATATGCACAGTCTCTAATTTCATGAATAAAGAAACATTTCTTTCAAAAAACTAAACCTAAGAATCATGTGTTCTTTATTTATCTCATATTTTTCCACATTAGCACGCATTTAGTGATAAATATAGCAAAACTTTCAGATTTCTGTTTGATCTTTTAGGTCTAAAATTTGACACAGATATAGAAATTTAATATCAAAACCATATACATGTTGTATTTTTGCAATTGAGTTCATTATGTTTACGAACAGACAACTTAAGAAAGCCAGTTAACGGATTTTATTTAAAATTATATATAAAATTATGCCTATTATATACTAAATATCATTTAATTTGATTAGTTTGTGTTTTGTAGTGCTCACGAACAAAATTTACTTTGATACAAAACTTGCTGCAAACTTCATACCAAATTTGCTGCAACAAACTAACAGCCGGGAATGCAAAATGCTTCTTTAGGATTTTCACACATCTGAAAGTGGTGGTAAAAAGAATATGAACATTGCCGAATTTCATGAATAAATAAACATTTCTTTCAAAAAACGAAACGTGAATGATTTGGAAGTTGGGGTATTTCAGTCATCACTTTTTTTATTTGTAGTTTGTATAAGAAAAAATAAAAGTAAAAAAGTAAGTAAGTATAGCTAAAAAATAAAATAAATAGCATAAATAAACCAACGGAAGTGGTCATCTAAAACATTCTAGCATTACTATCTGACAAACTCGTCACTTTGCTCGGAATTGACGTACAATAACTACGAAATATGTTTTTTTAGAATAAACATTTTTACTGTTACTATCATGCCATCTTCGGCGGCGTTTTTAGCTATTTACCCTTGACATGCCGTTAATAATACCTCAAAATCGAATTTATGCGTTAGACAAACTTTTCTCAACCGATTATAATAAAAGTTTGGTGCACAATTGCGCTTGTATTCATAAAATGCCATACTAAATTTGATATATTTAAGTGAATGCACTTTTTTATTTCTCATGTTTATATGTTTCTGAAAGTACATACAATCAATCAACAAACAGTCGGATTTGGCTCAAATTTGACAGGTAAATATAGATATATCTGTATACCAAATCTTATCGATTTAGCTTTTTTCGTTTTCAAATTATCTTGTTAACTTATATTAGAACAACCGGATGAATTTCCTCTGAACAGAATTTGCTCAAAACTTGATAGAAACTTTCAAATTTTGTTTCAAAACCGTAAACCAAATTTCATTTGCACACCACAAAGCGTTATGAAATATCTTTGCCAGAAACATACATTTTCCTAAAATATGCTTTGTAAACACAAAGGGGACTAAAACGGGAGGATTCTTCAAAATCGTGAATTCGTATTTTTCGAAGAGTGCTGTACTTTTTCTATACTATGTATAGGTGAAAGTAACTATAAAACAAAAAGTATAAGTAAAGTATAAATAAAAGCTTTAATGAAAAGTGCTGTATTAGCAAATAATAAGAAAAAGTTCAAATGAAAAGTGCAGTATAAGCAAATAATAAGAAAAATTTCAAATGAAAAGTGCAGTATAAGCAAATAATAAGTAAAAGTTCAAATGAAAAGTGCAGTATAAGCAAATAATAAGTAAAAGTTCAAATGAAAAGTGCAGTATAAGCAATAAAATAAATAAAAACATAGCTAAACTGAAATCATGATCAAAAGTGCTGCGTATGGAAAAGAACTCCTTCACAATGGTGCTCTGATAATCTGGATTAACGAAAGTTCATTCCCATCCTTATTTTTCTAATTTGAGGAACTTCACATGCGCAGCCTCAACAAGTCAAAATTATAGTGCAAGCAGCATTCAGTGAAATAGTGAGACCTCATTTCACGGAAAATATATCATGTATACAGAGCAGTGAACGTTTAATCTGTCGCCTCAGGTTGAAGTCCACATGTCGTCGTTGCGTAGAAGTTAAGTTCGAAGAGTACTATTCAAAATGATAACATTCGACCAAAAGTTGCCAAGATTTTGTTTTATAAGAGGGTGTTTAAATATAACGAAATCAGGTATTGCGAGCAGGACTTGAAAAATAATTTCTAAAACCTATATTTTCACCAAAAGTCAATCATTTATTCAAAAGGAGAAGAGTGCATAAAAAGATGATAAATGGTTAATAATTTTTTGGAAGATATTTTTTATGCCAAATGGTTTATTGGCATTTTATTGAGCGCAGGCATACGTCGACATAATGGGTAAAGTTAAAAAATTAAGCGGTATTTTCCGTATACTTATGATTATTATTTTGTATATTATTTTTATTTCTTTGTTTATATTACAATCAAGAAGAGTGAAATATGAATCAGCATACATCTTTTATTGTCCCCTGCGCGTGTAAAGCTAACATGTATTATATACTCTTGGAGAAAACCCGGCTGGCGTGAAAAATATATTCATCGATAAGTTGAAAATAACTTTTTCTCATTGAAATTAACGAATATGTTATGATTTCTACATTGCCTCTAAAAGAAAATACTAATGACTGAAAATTGAAAAAAAATATAGTTGGACGTTTGTTTGGAAGGAATCATTGTAATTTTATATTTTTGGTTTCTGTCTTACTGAATGATTTACATATAAGCATAGAACCATTCAAATAAACATATAATTTGTGAAACAATAGTTAACTTCTAAGCCGTTAAAATAGACCTGGGACTTTATATGAAATAGTGCTCAAAACGAGAAAATATATTGTTTTTAATATCGTTTGATAAATATATTCCTGGGAAAATTAGGAAATTTAAAAGAACAGAGGAAATGCCAATTAGTAATAAAAGTAATTCTAAATAAATGAAAATTCACTCTTCTATGACTAAAACAAGCCTGATACATAATTTGGTCAGTATTTGATCAAACTATGAATATGTATATAATTCAAAGTTTTGGATTTCACTATTTCAGATCAACTACTAGATGTCACAGCGAATCGATTGATATATCTTTTAGAGTGTGAGTAATGAGATGTTTTAAAACAAGATGTTTAAAGATTCATGGCGTGGTCAATTTTGTGCACAAAAAAGAAGAACTGCTGCTGTAAATGTTAGTGTGACAAAAATAATCACTTTAAAATGACTTTAAGGACTGAAATACATTGAAAATTTAAATTTTGTAATCTATATAAATAAAAATGAATGTTTGTCTGTATGTCTTATATGTGTTACCACACCACTCATGCGAGTGCCCTAAAACGGAATACTTATTTCTTGCACTTAGGGAATGGTTATAAACATAGTAAAACTATGTTATCTATATAAATCAAAATGAATGTTTGTTTGTATGTCTCATATGCGTTACCACACCACTCATGCGATTGCCATAAAACTGAATACTTATTTCTTGCACTTATTTGTTTTTGCTGAAGATAGAAAAACAAAAAAAATATTGCCAACAGTAAAGTCTGGAATAATAAAGTTTAAAAAAGTAGATTTAATATTATTTACCCTTCTTTTCCTTTGAAAATCACTCAATTTCAATGAAGGTATTCTTTTCCGATATGAAAATAAATATTATCCTTTCCATCACTCCTAACTAAGCAATACAATTATTTTAAATTTCAAACGATATTTCCAAAATTATTTCTTCTTCGGCAGCAACGCGCTGTGTACCAGCTAGTTTATTCGTAAATGCTTATTCAATGTAGCTCTGAATGTCGTTTTAAGTATTTTTCCAATTGGAAGTAGGTGCCTAACTCTAACTGTTTAGAATAATAATCTTGACCTTAGTGTGAGTACCTTATAAAGACCAGTAATTTACGGAATACATCTGATTTTTATCAATGTTACTTTGTTTTAAACGTTGGAAAACCGAACGTTGTTTAATACTGCTTGTGATGCTGGTAAACAAAATAACAGAATATTAGCAATTACAAAATGTTGAATGTTATACTTTTTAACATTAAAATTTTTTATCCTTAATTTTCCTTGTTTTTAACACAACATAGAAGTTTATGTTTCAGGGTTTTTTCTTTGTTTGTTTACATATCAATTCAGTAGAAGGTAGTCAAACTATTTTGATTAAAAATTACATCATTTGAAACCAAGTTTAACTTTGGATTATAAAATATACACGCATTTTCATATAAGATTATCTGTAAAAAAAAAAAGGTTACTTCTAAGAGCTACTTCATAGTATTTTTGGAGTGTATTTTAAGTAATTAAGATAAACTTAAAATTTTTGTATAAAATGTATAAAATTAAGTCCTTAAAAATATGTGTTTTGCATGGGATTTATATAAAAAATTTATATCGAAATTTTCAGTTCATGTTTTGAAACTGGTGCTCTGACTTTGAAAATATTTTTTAGAAATATTCTCATATGAATATAATTTTTCAATTGAATTTTAAAGAAAAGATTTCAAAAAAAGAATTTTTTATGATGAAGAAATTAGTTACGTATAACACATTGATAAAACATTTATAATTTCATTTGTTTATTTTAAAAGAAATTCAAAATTAACCTATATAAATGACGCAGATAATTTCATGTATTCATGACGATGGTATGTTTGGAAATTTCAAATGCTCCTAGGTATACGTATCAGACATATGAAAACATATATAATACAGTCGGTATAAGAAAAATCTGTCTACATATATCTAATTTTTTTCTTTTTATTTTTCCATTTGCATCATTAATTACTGTACAGTAAAAGCTCCTTATTCGCGCTTCCTTCATTCTCGTTTTCACAACACGCGGATTTAAAAAATGCGGTCCAATTCCTATATTCGCGGCTAAAAATTTCTTTATTCACGGATCTAATAAGTACATACAAACAATAAAAGGATTCCAATAGGTATTCAACCCAATATCCTTTGTAAATGCCGTCAAATGGACTAATAAAAAAGTAAAATAGATCTTATTACAACTTTGTCTAAAGTATGTTGTTAAATGCAAACTGCAAACATAGTCGAAATCGCGAATGGAATAGGACGAGGTGGGTTCGAACTGATAGAATCAAGTGACATTCAGGAATTGCTTGAATCGCAAGATGAAGATCTGACTGAAACCGACTTGGAGAAAATGTTAAATTCACTGCCCGTTGAAGAAGAGGCTTCAACAAGCACCGGAAACGTGACATTTCATTTGAAAAATCTTAGTGAAGGTTTAAGAATGGCAAATGAGATTTGCGATTTCTTTAGGAACATTGATCCGTCTATGGAATGAAGTCTTATTTTGAAGAGGCAAATTGCTAAGGCGACTGCTGCGTATCAGTCTGAATTGAAGGAGCTTTTAAAAAATACCAAGCAAGAGAAAATTGTAAAATTCTTCGAACCATTGCCTAAGCCTTAAGATAATTAATCAAAATGTGCAAAAACTTCAATTAAGTTGATTTTTTATGCATTTGTATTTTTTATTTTGTCACCTAGGAACTTATCCCCAACAATCTCATATAAATGACCATTCCGTATTCACAGTTTCTGTATTTGTGGTATATTTATGGCACATATACCCCGTGAATAAAGAGCTTTTACAGTATAGGAAAAACTTCTTTTATATAGGCTGCTGATAGAAGAAACACTGAAAACAAATTTGTACCTGATGCCAACTATGCCACGAAGTTCACGTTCTCGAAACGGTGATTTAAATAACATAAATGTCCTTGAGATTCTTAATGAGGTATCGGTTCATCTTTGAGCCTGACCACAGCATAATTAAAGTCATAAGCATTAAAAAAAAACTAATGTGAGTTTTCAGGATATGTGAAGGAAATCTGTCATTACTATGAGGAAAAACCCTTTTGAAACTTGTAAGTTGAGATCTTTTTTTAATGCTCTGACTTTTTTAAAGATCTATGGTGCGTGTTAAAAGCTATAAGCATTTTAAGTATAATATTTATGTCGAATTGTTTTATTATTCAATGTGTTTTAAAATGAACAGAGGAAAATTTTCGGATTCAAATCATAATAATCTAATTCAAAATTAAAGATGCTTAAAATTTTTTATAAAAATAATTGATTTTGGGAGATTTAATCTTGATTTTTATGAATGGTGTATTTTTTATCAAGTAAATTTCAATATTTCTTGTCACAGAAATCATGAAGTGGCTTATGAGACCAAGTTAATGAACTCATGCCCTTTTTATGTTAAAAGCATAAAAAAATTCATTTGAATGCAGAATTTTCGCTTCATTTCTTCCAAATATTTTCTAAACATTAAGTTTCCTTTTGCCAGCAATCCAAAAGCAATCATGAAGAATTGATAATTTGAACGAATTCTCAAACCTACATTTTTTTTTGTTTATACTTCATGCCTACTTTACTTAAAAGAAGGATGCTGACTTCTTTATGGGTTGACTGGATGAGAAAGTTTTGTTATTTTTCAAAAAACATCCATTTCAAATGAAATTTTTTTTGAAATTTCAAATAAAATTTTTCATATAAATAAACGAAGAATGTTAATTGTAGTAATATCAGCATGCAAACAAAATTCTAAGCATTTTCATATAAGATTGTCTGTGAAAATAGAAACGGTTACTTCTAAGAACTGCAGCATAATATTTTTGGAGTGTATTTTAAGTAATTAAGATAAGCTTAAAATATCTGTATAAATGTATAAAAATAAATATAATATATAATATACAATATAAGAATATATAAATTTTGGATGTTTATAGGTAATCTGAATCCCAAACTTGGCAATACAATACATACGTGCTCAGCCACAAAATTCCTAACTAAAGATAATTTAATATTTTACAAAATGAATCAGAATTAATAAAGTTGCCTTTATTGAATTATACTATCATTAAAGATCCCTTTTTATGGTTTATGTATTAATTTTCATTTAATACATATATTTCTTTATTTTCGTAGATACTTTTTAAAAATGCATAGATAGAGTAATGCAAGTGAACAATAATATGAAAGCACAAATGCTTAAATGAATCCTTTTCTTTTTATTTTGAGACTTCATTGGGAATCTTTTCAATAATTTCAAAAGTCATACAGAATTTGTAAATTACATTATTGTTATCACAAATAATGTAATATATAAAAGCGTACAAATCTTTTGTGAATATTCCCTGATTTGTCCCTTAATTCAGAGAGATTAATCATGATTCACATTACATTGCAATGCTGTTCTTATTTATAATGGGCTTGCGGCTCTTTAATATTAAGCGCTTGTCTCAATAATACAACGTTATTAATAATAAAAATTATGAAAAATTGGACGAATTATTTACGATTAAAGTTATGAGTTTTCCCTGACTTGAAAAAAGGGATTCGTCTTAAAACTTCAAAATGAATCATCCCGTATTCTTCCCCCCTCTTTTTCCAAGTGTTTTTTTTCAGATATTTCAATGTTACTTTTCCCCCGCCATTTACTTTTTTCGTTGATCAAAATTCACTTCACCACTGCTTAATTTAAAAAAAGCAGTTTGATAATATATAATAATGCATTTTTAACGACTAATTAATTTTATCATATTATTATTAATTTTATAATAATAATAATAATTTGACTTATTGATTTTAATTAATTTTTTAGACGAATCCTGTTTTCAAGATAGAAAAAAAACCCATAAATTTGATCACAAATATTGCCTCTAATTTTGTGTATAACTCTTATAAAATTTTTATCTGGTTCTGTTGTAGTATAGAGCTCATTATTTCCTCTGGATTTTTTTCCAATTGTTTTTTTTGAGTAATTACTTAACTGCTTTATTTCAGCTAGGGATGCTGGAATCTATCTCAATGAATTCAGAATTGTAATTTTAGATATATGTTACTTCTTCGAATATATGAGAAGTTGCCTTGAATTTAAAGAGCTTAAAGGATTTTTTCTGACAGCCTTGTATAATCAGAAATAAGTACAGAAAAAGAACCTGCATTGATTTTAAGCTATTCCTTATAAGCTTTAATAACTTTATTATCTTTCACTGTCCGTAACAATTGAGGACTAAAGTTGAAAAACATCGTTAAGTAAAATTATTAAAAAATCTCAAAAAAAAAAATCCTTACAGTTATAGGAATGTTTACAATAACAACCTCCTTATACATTGCTTAGAATAAGTCTTAATCAGAAGCATTTCCCATTTACAATACTATATAGCATTTTGCATTTAATAAATTGATAGGAAAAATTGCATTCGGGTTTTTTTTTTTTGTCATTTAAATTTTTCCACAATTTTGTTTCCACTATATTATTTTCAGTAAATTATTAATTAATTAATTAATTTCTGAAGTCTCTATATTTAATGGGTTGTATCACCATTTCAAGCCAGGAATCATTTTTAAATTTCTCTAATTGTTTTTGAAATTCATATCTTATAAATTCAATAAGTTTTTAATAACTTTTCTTAGTTTTCCAGTATAAACTAAGTGATTGTGTCTACTACTTCATTACTTAATTAAAAATGGAACTCTGATGCTAATTAATTTATTCCTTATTAAAATACAAAGGATTGTAATTATGACTCACAGATTCGAAAAAAAAAATATTATTTGCATTTTTCGAGTTTTAGCTTCTATTGTACTTGCCACAATTTATTTAGAAGCAAATTTCTCAAACTAAAAACTTTAATATTTTTAGAAATGAGCATCCTCAAATAAAATTTAAATTGCTTAACTTTTTTTGAAATGATTTCACTAGTAGGAGTGTCGTAGTTATAATTTTTCATGTTTTTCATCCAACTTTTTCAATTTTAAGAAACAGGTATCTAAAAATAAGGATACTTTCAAGGCTGATATTATTTTTTAGGCACACAGTTTTGTTTAATAAAAGGAATTTGATTCAGTTTTTGATAAAGGATTTTTTTCTAGAAAGAAAAGAATTAGAATAAGAAATTAATTAAAAATAAAGGCGGAATTTTAAATTTGTTTGATATCTATTCAAGAGCTATAAAGCATTCAGAATTTATAATTGTGAAATACATCACCATAGAATAATTATAGAGCTATAGAGTAAAAAATCTTATCTAAAAAAGTAATTTGAATAACTTCAGCCGGTGAATATTTTCAAAGTAAATATACACGAAAATAAAATAAAGAATTTTAGCAGAATTCTTATTCCTTGTTTACCATCTTTAGATCATGAATAAAAATTCGAGAGCAACGATTATCCTATTCTGTAACAGTAATATTACTTGAAGAAGGATAATTTTGTTCGGATTTTTTTTTTTTTTTTTTTTGGAAATATTTCTATTAAAAAGTCCTTTAGAGAGTTTTCGTGTCGCCATCTATTGATAGTTTAAGGAAATTTCTCATAATGTTAATTTTTTTATTGCATGTTTCGTAAATACATTTTATACATTTTTTAAAGAATTCATATATTTTCTTTGTAATTTATATGAAGGTTTTAAATGTTATAAGACTATTTTTGACTTTGTTATAGCATTCTAATTCAAAAGAGTGTTTGCTATTTTATATTCTTTATTAATATTTTTTTTTATCTTTGTATCTGTAATGCATGCACAATGAAATAGGCGAAAAATTAAAGTATCTAACCTTAGTAAAATAATGGTTACTTATAGGCAAAAGGTATAAGTAAACATTTTTTCGACGTTTAATTTTGATTATACAATGTTTTATTTTTTATAATTTTATAAAACAAACTCATTCTACCATAAATTAATTTTACGGTTAATAGTATTTCACAATTCTAACAGCAAAATTAGGAAATACATTTTTTTTTATTTTCTAATAACTGGAACAATTAATGTGTTATTGCATTGACACACTTCACGCTAAAAGTGCATATATTTTAAAATGGAACTGCAGATTAGAAATCCAATATTATGACGGAAACTCCTTTTTTTCCCTCTAACTTGCACACATAATTACATAAAAAATTGGCATTAATATTTAATATTTTTAATATGACCATGAATCTAATTTTATTTTATTACTTTTTAAAAATCTATTTGTTGATAATATTTATAATTATATATTTTAATAAATTTAACTATGCATTAAAATTCTTCATGAAATAAGAGTCCATAATGATAAAAATTGATTTTTAAATGCTGATAATTATAATAAATATATTAAGAAACGGAAGAGATAAAGGA
Source organism: Argiope trifasciata (assembly GCA_026543055.1). Taxonomy (NCBI): domain Eukaryota; kingdom Metazoa; phylum Arthropoda; class Arachnida; order Araneae; family Araneidae; genus Argiope; species Argiope trifasciata. The sequence goes on along the minus strand of JAPMOQ010061365.1, from coordinate 53,186 downwards.
TCTTCGCCCAATTTTTCTTTTTTCCCAATCTGTACCACGAAAAGCATGATGGGGAAAAGATGAAGGCTTAACTGCATTTTGTTACAACTATTTTTAAATGGAAGCTTGTAGAATATATATATATATATGTATATATATATATATATATATATATATATATAAAAATGAAAATTTGATTATGCTATGAAATTTCCATGCTCATTCAGAAATACTTGACACCTTGTCTAATATCAGAAAAGTTTTTAATCGACAATAATTGTTATTAGCTAAGAAAAATTATAGAAACTTCTATCTCCTTTGATTTTGTGAATTTTTTTATATATAATTATTTTAACTGAGCAAAATTGTACGTGCTTTGTCCCGCATTTAGATTCATGATTTTGGAAAGCCATGAAGTCCTTATTTAAACATCTTCAACAACTTTCCTTTATGCGATTTTTGGGTGGATGACAAACCTTTTTAATATTTTAAATGTCTCAAAAAAGGAAAGATGAACTAATTTTAAGCAGGTCAAAAGATTTTGAATTGTGATTGATTAGAACATGATTTACTTTATTCTGTTTTGATATAAAAGAAAATCATTCTAAATATATTCATTTTTAATATTATGTATTGCTTTGTAAAGACTGTTATCAGTTAAAAAAAAAGAATAAACAGACATAACACCACTTCTTAATTTTACATTTTACAAGAATGTAAATGATAAATTATGTAAATAAATTTTTTAGATGACATTTTAAAAACATGTAATGAATGTAAAACATGAATGACAGTAATACAATTTAAAAACATTTTATGAAAATAGAGGTCTTATATTCATGCCAATTTTAAAGAACTATTATATTCGTTATTGGTTGAGAAAAATTCGTTTTCTTGGGATGTTATATGAATGGTGTTGCTGTAAGGCACCCTTCTATGAAGTAATAATATCATTGTAGTGTCGCCATCTAGTGTAGAAAATAAACATAGCATAAACTAACATTAATTAATTTATTTTTTCTTCAGGGGACCTATCTATTGACTGTTTGTAATACTTAATATTAATCCAATCAGCATATTAAATTTCTTAAGTCTAATTATTATTATTATTATTATTTGGGATTTTTTTATTACCACAATCAAAACATAAAGGAATCACAGATTTTACAGTTAGTAATAATTTATCATGAAGTATTTTATATAAAAGAAAATAAAAATGACGGGATATGATAAAACCTAATTTGGAGATTATATATAAAATGATGCCGTTTGTCCAGAATGATTTTAAGTCATGTCAATAAAGTTATTGTGCATTGAAAGCATAAATGTTAAAGCATTGTTACAGTAATATTTACATCAAGGAATATATTTTAGAGCTTATTTCTCTATTTCAATAGATAATTTTCATGATTTCTAGCTTAAAAAGGCGATTGATTGTGTTTAGCTTTTATTGAATCTCTTGAATTATTAATTGATTTCGTGAATTTTTTGGTTGAATTTTGAAACAGTACATTATTATAATCATTAAAGCTGTCTTGTTTTAATAGTCATGATCTATTTTTTGTTAACATAAACCTTAGTAATGCTGTCTAGTTCCATGATATTATTATGGAAGGGGAAATAATATAACTAATATATGAATAATTATATATTATTAAGAATATAATTACCTTTGTGCCCGTGAAAATATAATTGTTTAGTATGTTTAACTGGAAATATCTTTCGCAGAAATGTTACGTATCTTTTAGAATACACCCACTCGCTGCGTATTTTTTTTTTTTTTTTTTTTTCAAAATAAGTTCAAAAATTGCGTATTTTTTTTATTACATATTTCAAATCTACATATATTTTAGACTTAAAATATACTAAAAATTTTTGTAAAAGAAATTTTTTTTTCAATATAGAATTAGATCATAGAAAAAAGTTGTCAGAATATTGAAATTGAAGAATAATGATATAAAAGCAAAATTTTGAAAATTAATTTTGGTTAAATTATGATTTATTTTATAAAATACAAAGGTAAAAAGTATATACTAATGAAAATATGCAAAATACTTACAAAACATTTATTAGAAATGAAGTTTTGTATGATAAATTTCGAAACAAGGCTCGAGGCAAAGTCCGACCTCGCAATCTTTGCACCAAATTCGCGTTTCTTTTCGAATTTTTTTTCCGCTTTCAGTTTTTTTTTGAACAACAGACAGCACACTGTCTACGAGGCTCTTTCTTGATGGGATTTGGGGGTATATGGCTAGCAAAATGTCGAGCATTTAGCCTCATGGGATTGAGAGTTGAACTACATCTGCTAGAGTGAACACTGGAATTTCTATCTGAATACTTCTGAATGCTTAGTTCAATAATTTGCAAACGGAAATCTAGAATCTATTTTGTAATGGGTTATCCTTTTTATAAAGGATATAAACATTCCACTGTGATTGGTCCATGAATTGTCGGAAAACTTTTATATAATATTTCCCTTGTTGTTTTCTGAGGGTGGGGTAATATGACATTTCTTGGTCACATAAATCAACCCCACCCATCGTGTTGTTGTAATCACAAACAACAATTGGTTTGAGTACAGTTTTCTTTGATTTGCATTTCACCAAACGGGAACTTGCATTATGAACTGTACTCATAAGAAAAACACTCTTTTTATCTTGCCACTTCAGAGCCATAACTTTACCCCTTTGGTAAGCAAGGACGTCACCTTTAGGGATTTTTTCTTTTGCAAAATTTGGAGGAAGGTCTTTACTTATCTTATTTACAGTTCCATATAAGTCTGTTCTTTCTGAAATTAAAATGTCTGCTAACTGTGGAGACATGTAGTAATTGTCCATGGTTACACAGTAACCTTGGCCCAGGAATCTGTCCATCAGGTGCAGAACAATTTTAGTGGAAACTGGATAATTTTCAAATTTCGGGTTATACACAGTTCCATTACCTGTGTATATGAGAAAGTCTGCAACATATCCAGTTCCCACTTCGCAGACCACAAAAAACTTAAGGCCAAATCTTGCTCTTTTTTTCGCGATGAACATTT
>JAPMOQ010061365.1:21317-50157 GCA_026543055.1 Argiope trifasciata | reverse complement strand
TGTCATAAATTTTATTTAATTTTGGCCATGGATGATTATCCTTATCAAACTCTTCGTTATTTGAAAAATGAAGGAACTTCATCAGCAAAATAAATCTATCTTTCTGAAATACTTGTTGAAAATTAGGTGTTTGCAATATGTGACGTTTGGACCAATAATATTCTTGTTTAGGCTTTTTTACAATTCCTTGGAGAAACAAAACGGAAAAGAATAATCTAAGTTCTTTCTCATCCGTATCTGTCCATTTTTTCCACCTTGATCTTTCTTTAGGAACTGCCTTATTCATATACTGCTGAGTGTATCTGTTGGTCTCTTTTACTATTATTTGCAACATAACATTGTCAAAAAAAAGTTCAAAATAATCCAAAACAGTTGCATTATTTGCCATAGTGAAATTTGGTCCGGGATTGCCAATAAAAGGAAATGAAGCAGGAGCTGGTGGAATATTTTGCATATCAATTTTGCACCACTGTCGGGCGTTTTGAATAGAAAATGAATTTTCAGATTCATCACTATCCACAGAGGAATCCGAGAAATTTTCATCAGTTCCGCTATAAATATCATCAATATACTCGGAATCAGAGTCAGAACTACTGTCAGTGTCGGAAATATCGTCAGGAACATAGGTCATATCACTCGCGAAACGCTTTCTGCCAGATATCTTTGAGCTCTGAAAAGCGCGCGCAAAATGCTAAAAAAAATTCTTTTTATATTTCGCAGAAACGGGGACAACTTACGCCATCTGTTAGTTGATATCTAAATAAACAATTAAACCTTACAGAAAAGCCGAAATGAAACCATAAACGGGGAAAGGGCGGGTTGCACACTTAAATAGAAGGCAAAAACGCATCCCCACGATAATCGCGGGTTGCGCAAATTTTGCTACTTCTACGTTGCCCGTGGAAATCGCGGGATGCGCAGCGAGAGGGTTAGAATTACTCAGATAAACTTTTTTCATCTGAAACAATTGTTTTTCTTTGGTAGAAAATGAAAGTGCAAAGTTATGCATATATTTTTAAAAAAAAACCAAAATGCAGTGAAAGAAATTGCATAACTTAATTGATATGATTTTTTTTGCACATGTTACTAGCAAAATTAGAAATATGTATGAATAGTATGCCAATGCAAAGCTTAAATAGAATGACTAGACATTGTGCATAATGCCTAAAACTAGCCTACAATATATGAAACGATTCAAATTTCATACACTTTTTAAACATTCAACAGAGTGCCAAATGGAATAATCTCCGATTCGTTTCGAATATCCTGACCAAGAAATTCCTCTGTAGTTAGTTGTAATTACTCAGAACAGGGGATATGGCCGAGTATTTGTAAAACGTTTGCGTAAAAAAAAGTGCTAATGAAATAATTTTGCTTGAAAAAATAAGGAAATGTAATTCAAAATATCATTTCAGCCTACCATTAGCAATAATTAGATTCATTTTAATTTCTTATTTAGTATGTGAACATTTTATTTCCCTTAATACAGGGTGATCAGCAAATAAGCCCTGATTTCAGAATTAAATATATCTACAACAAAGATCGATAGAATTATGCGGTAAACTGTACATTTATCAGCAAAACTGTAAAAATGCTGTACAAAAGTTTAGAAAATTTAGCTACAAAATTCGTTAGCAGATGGCTCTCTAATCACAATGCCCATAGACGCTTTCAGTGTGACGTCCCTATCTGACTCCTTGTGACTTTTTTCTGTAGGGAGTCTATAGAAGTCTATAGAAGCAATCTAACCACTCTAGATGAACTTCAATCGTTGATTGATGTTGCATGTGATCCCATTTCTTTTGGAACATTGCAAGACGTGATGTCAAATTTCCTTGTTCGATTACGCCACCTCATTGTTTCGAACCGTGAACATTTTGAAAAAATTGTATTTTGATTGCAAGAACCGCATCACTTTATTATTTTTTTAAAACTCCTTTAAGAGAAAGAGTGTTCAGCGCATAGCGCCATCTGTTAACGATTTTCGTAACTAAATTTTCTAACTTTTGTACACAATTTTTACAGTTTCGCTAATAAACGTACAGTTTACCGCATAATTCTATCGATCTTTTTTGTAGAGATATTTAATTTTGAAATCAGGGCTTATTCACTGATCACCCTGTAAGGAAGGCATAAATATGATTTTGTACAACTTTCATTCTTTTTTATGTGTTTTGAATAGTTTTGTGAATTTTTTAATCGTACTTTCATTGATTTTTCAGAATAGTATTCGTATATTTGAGGAATGCTTTATCAGAATCTTTGTTCAAACTTTCACTAAATAGCATTTGTCATTCCATAGAATGCTTGTGTATTATATACAATACCCTTAGAAAGTATATTTCCGATTTTTCATACTTTGCCTAAATTGGAATTATATACAATGCCTAGGCATTCTATAAAAAGTAGGAGTTTCATAACTTACTGGTAACATATAAACTTTCTTGCTCTCACTCACATACACGCGTGGTCTTTTTCTTTTATTATTATAAGAAATAAAGGTTTTTTTTTATTGTTTCGCTTAATACATATATCCTTAGATTTCAAAAACAATGAAATGTTCTCTAATTAAGCTCTAAGAGTGTCTTTAAAAAGCTTGATTTAATAAGTGAATGTATCTTTGAATTCGTAATTTGATATACGATTGCAAGTGAATCATTAATGACAGAATTCAGTAGTCTTTCTCTATTTCAAAAACAATTAAATGTTCTCTAATTAAGCTCTAATAGGTATTTTTAAAAAGCTTCATTTAATAAGTGATTGTATCTTTGAATTCGTAATTTTACATTCGATTGCAAGTGAATCATTAATGACTGAATTCAGTATTCTTCCTCTGAAGGCTTTTTAAAATAGAAGGATTCATCACTTTGCATCATCTTTTTTAGGCTTATTTACAAACTTATAAACTATACTGAGCTTTCTTTTGTGGCATCCTTTAATTACCTACATAATAACTCAGAGAAACTTACGACATTTATATGGATGAAAACTCTACATAGATAGACAATCTAATTCTTTGGATATTAATAACTGATATTTTTAAACAATCTACTTACATAAAACTTTTCAAGTGTGAAAACTGATTATTAAACCAACCGAGACGTTCTCGGTAATGAACATTTTCTAAATAACAATTGTAAAGGTAGAGGAATTTTTCGTCAGTAAAGTTTATATTTGATAGAAAATTTAGGACATATAGAATGAATGATTTCTTTAAATTATAAAATAATAGAAAAAATATTTAAATAGCAATTCGAATTGTTGCTATTAATACGAATTGTGTTGTGATGCGATTATTTTCAGGTTGATAATTACAAATTGATACTGAAAATAATTAAGTGTAAAGGAATTCCAAAATGAGCGTAAGATATGAACAAAAGTTTAACAATCATTGTGAAATTATTTTAATTAAAATATGTAAATAATAAAAATTCCTCCAAAAAATAATGAATATCGCGTAATTTGAAAAATCGAAAAAGCATACGATATTTTACATGATCAATAATTTCTAATGATTAATAAATACTATTGTGCAGAAAAAATATGAATATGTTTAATAAATACATCGTGTTTGTAGACATTGTTATAAAAAGTTTTAAATGATTGTAATTAAAAGAATGTTTTCTATGCTTATAGAAATTTAAAAAAATATTTTAAGACAAAGGAAAAACCTATTTATCAATCATAGGAGCACTTTTTAGATTCGGAGTTAAAAGGAACTTTTCACTATTCAAACCTATACCAGATCATACGTTTCTATAATCAATGAAATGATCCTAATTTTATAAGAATAAAATTGAAAAATCTATTTTTTAACAATGTTTACTGATACAAATGTTTTGTTTCCTTATTAATGATTTGATATTGATTAATGTCGATTATAAAAAGAAAAGACGAAAACTGACTTCAAAGAAAAAAACGCACGCACACACACAATTCTGAAAGAAGATTAAGAAAATGAAGATAATCTGTCTATTCAATAAGAAACAGAGGCAGTGAAGATGGTGTAGCAACATTTTTCAACAACTGATTTTTCAACAAATGTATATATTTCAATAGATTATGTTGAGACTATCAGAAGGAATGGCCATTATTTGCTCGTCTGAGAGATTTTAAGAATTGTCAGGTGGATGTAGCGGATTTTGAAGAGTATTAATTGTAATAATTTGAATTTTTTGACGATTTATGATAGTTCTCGCTTATTTAGAGTTAGATAAAAGTTAAGGCCTTATCACACGGTGAAATTTCGCCAGCACTTTTCCGTCTCTACACTTAAAAACCGGTCAAGCAAGTTTCATAATCGACAATTTTTTCGAACCAGCTCGAAAATCTTGTCGGAAATATTGTCCGCAAACGGAATTCAACCAATCATGTGAAACTTTGAAGTGACGTCACTTTCCTTTTCGTTTGCTGACGGAAAGTGCCGAAGATATTTTGCTGTGTGATAAGGCCTTTACACATCCAATTCTTAATGCTGAATAGAATTTTTCAGTCTATGTCAGAAAAATTAAGTTACTCGGTAAATGAAATTCTATTAAAAATACGAATTCTTTTTCTGTTTCTGAACTGAGTAATTAATTCTTATTTGTTTTATAATAAGCTTTGTAATTTATATATTTCTTACTCGTGTCTCATGATGTTAGTTATTTCAGTTTTTTAAAAATTTCCTTTTCCAACTTTTTCCTATAAAAAAGAAAAAGAAATTATTCCCAATTGAAAGAGTAAATATTTATGTCAATTTGTAGGCAATATTCTATGAAATAGTTTGTATTTTTATAGAAAAAGAAACTATAAAAATAATATTTTGGGCTATATGATAATGGGTGCCGAAGTATATTCAGAAAGAACAAATTTGCTATTTTTCATTACAAACATATTATCTTCAAATCCTTTTGTGACTTTGAATACAGAAAACAATTATCTATTCCTGTCATCTGACATTTCCTGTGCTGATTCTGAACTTGACATAGTAATTATGCACAATACTTTAACTAATTAATAAATTAATTTGGAAAAATTCCTTGTTTTATGAGTCTTCTATAAAACATGATAAGCGGTGACATAAATTTTGGACTTATTTTCCTTCTCATAACAACGTTTTTAAGAGCAGAAAAAGACAACTTTTGCAAAATTTGTTTCCAATTATTGAATATACTTGAATTATTATTCTACATGGTATCTTTGCCTTTTGAAAAAAAAACTCTTATTTATCGCTTTTCTTTCTTGACAGAAGAAACAAATGAGTAACGAAGCAAAAAAATTATGTTCACATCTCATCAATAACTTTTTTGTGTACCTTCTATATTTTGAGCTGTTAAAATTGTCGGAAAAAATAACCTCTGGTAAACAGCACAAATATAATTTTTAATTTATGAAACATTAATGTGAGGATTTTTTTAATGTTTGGAACTTACGATAAATTGTATTCATGTGAAAGGTTTTTATTGATAAAGCAAACTTCAAAAACATTCCGTTTTATTGGAAACATCATCTATCTCCCCTATATATCGAAAAGGAGCGACTTTATGCTAGTTATTTTCACACGAGTTTGACATTTTCGCTCTATTTCTGCTTAAAAAAGGTTTTAATAGCTTTTTCATTTGGATATGATTGGTTAAAATTGGAACAAAGAATATAATCTTCGGTACACATGTGTGTAACTATCAACTATGTACATAATTAAATAAAAATAATGTATGTTTTCTTCAAATTAAATTGGTTTAAAACAAAAAAAGAGAACATGATTCGCATTTTCCTCCCAAACAGTTGTAAAATGGCGCCCTAGTTTTGAAATTTAAAACTTTTAATGAATTTTTAAAAATGATGCCAAAAAAATCTAAATTTTATACATAAGTGATGCCTTGGAGCAAGGGATGTGTTGAATTATATTTTTTAAAAGAGTGCTAATATGGGCTTTTAATTTTAAAATTTAAATCGTCACAAATGCAGCATAATTTTTTTTAAAATTTATCGGAGTATTATTTTATCTGTAATATAGTAATTTTATTTTTTCATATTCATTCCAGTTATTGTTTGAATTTAACGAATTATTACCTTGGAGATATTGAAAATCGCAAGAAAAACACACAAATTTTATTTCCATGTATATATTGTAGCATGTAATATCTTCTATTATGTTATAAATATTTATTTTTATGAAGGCATTGCATCCATATGTCCCAAATATAAGTGTGAAAAAAATGAAAAGACGGATACTACACACAAATGATTTAATTATTTAATATACAATTGCATACATATATTTTCCAAGGTACTTTCATAACACAAGGAGTTAAATTACTAAAAAAAACTAAAAAGCAAGGATGAAAATAAATTACTATCTATAAATGATGAAACAATTACAGCAATAGTACGGAGAAAAGACACAGTGAATAACATCTTGTTGTTTAGCTTCCAGCGTTTTTGAAACTGTTGTTATACATGACACATTTAAAATTGCCTTTTACATATTTTTCCTTAATATACATACGTTTTCTTATACATATATTTTTACATATTTTTTCTTAATTAGTGCCTGCCTAAGTGGACAGCTAAGATAATGATTCTCCCTTCCATCTAGTTTTATAATCCTTCCTTGAATAGCATAAAAAAACTTTTTAAAAATATTTATTTACAAGAAACAATGGTCGCGGTGGCCTGGTGGTAAGGTCTCGGCTTCGGAACCGGAGGGTTTCAAGTTCGAGACTCGATTCCACCGAATAACCACCGTGTAAAGTGGTCTGTTGCACACTAAATCCGTTAGGCCAAACATCCTCTTATGGCTGTGATGTGGAAGGGGGTGGTGCCAGCTCAGGTATCGTCCTCGTCATCTGACCAAAATAGCCTTAGTGTTACTTTCAACGTTAACGCGCCGTCAATATAACTAAATGAAACTAAACTTACATGAAAAAAATATAAATAAATGAAATGCTGGACAACAATATAGTGAATATGAAGGTTCTACCACTTAGAATTAGGAAGAAAGTATTGTATCAAATATACGTGGAGTTACCGTTCATGTGCTTTTCGCTGATAACGTAAGATTTCTCTGATAACAAAACATTTGAGTTTTCATTAATGAATAGAGATTGTTATAACTTTGAAAAGATGACATTTTCTCCTAAATATTCTATGGAATAACAACAAACATTCAAAATAAAATGAAACATTTAACAATAGGATATATTATCTGTTGACATATATTTTATGCAGAAACTTACTTTTTTGCACAAAAAATATTCACATAATTACATATAACGATACATAAAATAATACGCATTAAATGAGTGTTGGAAGAAGGCAACTGAAAATTTTTACTCCAGTCCCTTTTTTATAATTTCAGGATATAGTTTGAGTAATATGGTAATTTAAACATTATTTTTATAAAAGTAATTGAGTATCTAATTGCATAACACATAACTACCTCATGACTTGATAGCAGAATCTCGACTTCTTAATCAAGGTCGTGTTTCTGGAATTCGATATTTTACTTATAAACCATACTGTCTGAGAAAATACGTTTTCAAACTTTTATTTCCGAATAGAGAATATCAAAATTATTTTTTTATGCAAAATGTCGCAAAAAAGTCTTTATAAAACATTTGATTTGACAAATTACACTATCCATGGTGGTCTAATGGATTGGTGAGAGAATTTCGAGTTTTGAATACCAGGATCCGCTGACTGAAATCCGATTCCATGATGGTATAACCTTGTTCAAGATTGATATTAATTTCTATATGTATCCATCAATTAATGAAGGTTCTTCAAGTAACTTTAATAAGGATATCAGTTCAAGTGTCATCCTCATAATAAAATTATGACTCATAATGAAAACTAAAACAGCACAGGTAAAAATAGGAAAAAGGGGCATGAATGTAGCTTTAATACACAAATTCATTAATAATATGTTTCATAAAAATTCAGAAAGTACCTTATGAATTCATCATTCAGTCATTTTTTTTTTGAAATATAAAACTTTTCAAGATAAAACTTTTCATAATCCAAAATTCAAATATTTTTTTTTGTGGTAAATCTTAATATAATAAAAGCATCTCGCCTTTTTTTTTCATGTCATTGAAATTCTTTGTTATTTTGATAACCAAAGATAAATAAGTTTTCAGAAAACGCTTGTATCTTAGGTGTTCATCAACAATGACGATTATGATAAACTTTGACTTGCATATCAAGAAAGAGCGTAATCCGTCGAACAATGAAATGCTAGAGAAACAATGCTCACATTCTTAATTTTTTTTTCTTCAGTGGCAAAATCGAAGAAGCCACTGATGCATTCCTATGGCATGAGGAATCAATCTGAAATAGAAAATATCAGTTAAATGGTTAAATTATCTTTACGAGTGCATGAAAATAGATTTTTAAAAGACACAAGAATGTACGAAATGTATATTAAAATATATTTAAAAAGAACAGAGAGAGGCAACAAATTCTACTTAAAGTTTTAATTATTCAATTTTTTTTATCAAAGGGGTGATTTGCCATTTACTTGAACTAATTAAATAGACAATTTATTTAAAATGGATAATAAATAAATACAATAATAATTTAATATAATAATGAGAAATGAATGCAGAGATGTAAATAGCGGTCATTACTATTCCATATTTAGTTTCATTTTGTTGTAATAGATGGCAATATGGATACCACTAAATACCACTGATCCAAAGTCTAAGACGCGTGACGTCAAGTTTGAGAAAAAGCGAACTACGCATTTGCTCGGCAAACGGAGACAGAGAGGGTCATTTTGCTCCGAATATGAATCTTTAATACGCAACAGTGGCACATACTTTTGCCATGAAATACTTGATTAGGCTTCATCTTTGGTGGCATCTAAAGGTGATACTTTTTTCTCTATTGTAAATAGCCTGTCCTGTCCTAATCGTTAATGTTTTTTCCTTATTCTTTGCTGTAAATAAATTTAACATCTTATTCAAAAGCTTCTTTTCCTTCAATCAGTGACCCTAGACACTGATCTAAATGTGTTTGAATGGGCATGCTGTCCCATCCATTCCTGCATGAATTTTACTAAATGATTAAAAGAGGTGTTCAAATGAATAGAAACGACACGGTGGATATAAATGAAGACTATTCGAAGTATACATGTTGGCCTGAACACAGCGATCCCTTTGATTAACGAGCCGAGTGATTCCTTTGTACTTAGAATTCCTGTGACCGTGACGAAACCCAGCCCTTCTAGGCGCCTTTGATTTCGCCATCCCAGTTGCAGCGCTTCCTTTACAGATATTTTTTCCGAACCATTAATTCTGGTGAGTACTACGAGACATTCCAAAGATTACGCAGGTTTATCAAGAACAAGAAACTGCTGCTATTCACGGAGGGCGTGGTTATACTCTATGATAAAGCGCATCCAGAGTTTCCGGAGCCGCACAAGCGGAACTGGGCAAGTTCAAGTGGGAGCGGCTCTCTCAACCACCCTACAGCTCAGACATGCCACCCTGCGATTTTTATGCTTGTTCACTTGAAAAAACACCGAATGGACGTGAACTCAAAGACCTGTGAAGGACTGGGCCTCGTCACGTCCACAGGTGGGGGCAGATCGGTCTAATGCCACTTGGTCATATGAAGTCGAATGAGAGTAGCTCTTTCGAATTAAGGCAGAAGTGTGCACTTTTCTTTGTTAACGAGTATCATTAAGTTGAAATAACAACTTTGCTCGAACACACAGGACACAACCCTTTTTAAGGGGTAGTTGAACTCATTCATACACTCATTCATTCACAAGTCAGAATCTAGATCCAAATCAGAGACCGACACATTCCTGATTCAGTACCCCCAGGGGTATAATTTGTTATGGGAACTTCAAGGACTTTGCAATCACGGCATATGTAACGTGCCCAACACGACGGTCTTTGGCTGAGACGAGGACAGAGCTCACTACCTTTCGGTTACGAGACTAACACTCTGCCAACCAGGCTACTGATGCCCTACTTCCACAGGCATTCTGGGCACAAACAGTCCTTCTGTTCGCTAATCAATGGGATCGTTGTGTTCATATCTAAGGTGTATACTTTGAATAAAGTCTTCATTCATACCCATAGTGTCGTTTCGTATCTTTCTTCATTTAAGCAACCTTTGTGTTCAGTACTTTGCTACCATCGCGCCAAGTTGGCGGACATTCATTCTAGGGTTGCTCCTTTTTTGTAACTGTTCGGGTCATGACCGGGCAGAACGAGATTTGAAATTGAACGCGATGCTTACCGTTGGTAGAGGGGTGACTCCATGCCCCTTCTCCTAGCAATAAACTGCATAGTATAGAAGCATCGTTTCATCATTTTAGTTACACCGCAATTCCTTGGTTTATTTCAATTAGTTACACCGCATATTTAAAGTTCAATTCTCATCATCAAGTGTAGAGCCATCATCGGCATACACAACACCTTGTTATTTTTAAAAAATTGTCGCACTCCCCAAAACCTATCTAGTCGTTTTGCGGAGCAACTTAAAAAGCAATCGAACAAAATCAATTAGCAAAATTTTAGTTCATTGATAGAATCTGTCCTTGTTTATGGTGATTTAATCCGTTGCACTCCGAAAAGAAATGATGTGCATTTTTATATATACATATACTTAAATTTAAGGATTTCCTTTAGTGCTTAGAAATCTCAGAAGTTGTAGGTTTGTTATAGATCTTGCAAGTTAATTTGAAACTTTTTGCTATTTTATGGCTTTTAAAATTATTTTTGTCGAACAAGAATGCGAAAATGATGCATTCTACACAATGGAGTTAGAATGGATATGGCAGTGCAAAGGGTAAAAATCTCCTTTTGACAACTATTTTTACAAACATTATTTGAAACATATTTACAAAATACAAATCACTATTCTGAAATTATGTGGTAAAATTAGAAAGTCTTACTAAAAGTTCTTAATTTTTAATTAATTATTCAATCACCTATTTATAATTAATCAAAATATTAATAAATGATTAGTATATGGATGAATTTATCATAATATAAAATACATGGAGACCATTGCCCATTTAGAAGAAACAATTGCATAATTTTTAAATGACTTGAAATTTAAATTTAATTATTTGAAATTCTTTCCTAGTAATGCAAAATGTATAAAAACGTTAAATAATCTCCTTCTATCAAAATATGCACTTTTAAACTATAAGAGTAGTAGGGTCTGAAATTATTTAAATAATTTATGTCCTTACTTTAATACTTTTATATTTTCAAAATATTTATGTTTCTATACATGGCACTTGCTCCGTCCATAGAAACAGTTTTCGGAAGATAGTAATTAAGCAAGAAAATTGATAAAAATTCAAAATGTCATTAAAAAAACATATAAATGTTCTAGAAAAAAATTAGGAATTGTCATGCAAAATTCTAAAAAAATATGTATTAAAAAACTATTATGATTAACTTTTTTCTTATAATAATATAGAAGACAACTTTGTCATTCCAATAAAAAAATTGTAAATTAAGATATATAGTTACTTGAGAGGTTTCAGAGTCCGTTCAACAGCACTAAGGATTAAATTTGGCGAATTTCTTAATTGCCTAGAAAGATCTTTTCGAATGCGAAGAAGATTTTTTATCCAAGGATTGACAGACGAGGAACGGGCTAGACCAGCGAATCCCTAAAAAAGTTTGAAAAAAAGAATTAAGAGATATTTAAAGATCTGTTAAATCAAAGTCTATAGGAAATTCAGCTATTTTCTATGCTTTATAAGAAAGCACTTGAAGACAGTGTGGAGTTTAGATTACTCTGTAAAGACGAATTAATAATGGAGAGAAATAGAAATTCGTTGATTTAATGCAATTTGTAAGAAAGAAAATTCCTATCTCTGAATCTTTATTTCAAGTAACAGACATACACAAACTGAATGCAATTCCTTAAATCAACCTTGGCGATCAACTTGGTGACTTCGCGACCAAAATAAAGATTTTGAAAAATACAAGAGTTCCGGCCTAGCTCTATTAGGAACTGAGATCGGGATATTCTTCTTGAAGTTTCATGATTTGTTAGAAAATTTAAATAAACGTAAGTCACTAGGGAAGGAGTCGACAACCTGCGGCTCTTCAATTTCATACAAAAAATTAATAATTATCAAAACCCTTAAAAATAAGAAAATATATTTTTAAGTACCTAATTTCTCAACAGCTTCTATTAACGTAATAATTAATTACAAGTTGCTATACTTAACATGACTGTAATGATATAAATGGGAACTATTGTTTGTTTTTTGAGCAGTTGCTAGATTTGAAAACTAGACTTGTGTAGTTGCAATTTCACAGAACTTAAGAGCACGTTGGAAGAGTTGGAGGTCCAAAAATGCATGCACATCGCGCAGCACCAGTGCACAGCTCTAAAAGAAATTCAGCGAGATGAGGCCCTACCATTCAAAGCATGGAATGGACTTCCAGAATGCTACAGTCAGATGAAAAAGTTGGCCTAGAGTGTTGACGATCTTTGGCTCGTAATATTCGTGTGAGCAAGCGTTCTCTTGCATGAATATAATAAAAATTAAATTTAGAATTCTACTAACAAATAAAAATCTAGAGTCGCGCTCGAAACTTAAAACAATAAGCTATAAGACAGATTTAATAAAATTTTCAAAAGGCATACAAAGCCACTGCTTGAAATGATATAACTATAAATATTTGTGTTTTTATATGAATAAAGATTTTATTTTTAAAAGTGTTTATTTTAAATCAAATATATGTAAACAAATACTATAATATTAAATCGAAAATTTTTGGTGACTCTTTAAAAACTGGAAAATTTTGTAAATTGTTGCTTTTGACTCTTCCGTTTAAATAGGTTGCAGACCTCTGCACCAGGGCATCTCTTGATCGCATTGTGAATTGGTGATTGAAATCACTATTGTGCTGAGTTGTTACTTAATTAGCAATTTGCTTTCAGATGTGTGATGGTGAACTCTGCAAATATTGTTCTTTGAATGCATTTCGTCTGTATTTTGCTGTTCATTTTTTTCTTTGTTTTCTTATGGAATAAAGCATAATTTTCCCGCTTTCAGTTGTTTTTTATTTTTTAAAATTATCAAAGTTAAATTACTAAAAATTAACAAAGTTCCGGAATGCCACAAAATCAAGAGCAATTTATTCTTTTCTTTATTCTTATTTTTTAAATATCGTCTGCTTTTTTCCAATAAAATGGGACACATTTTGGAAGTAAATTATTCTACTTTTCAAAATATTTCGTTGTAGCATGTAATTAAAGTAAATATACCGTGTACAGACAGATTTTGAAGCATAAAAAATTGATGGCATTAAATTGGTGAATATGCATAGATAATTTCATCTGACACGCAATTTCCTTGTCTAAAATATTCGTGCTGCATTCTTTAACTGTTAGGAGTGAAGTGGGATATCCGAATTTATCGATGTTTTAAAGTCCAAAACAATAAGTATGTGAACAATTATTTTCAAAATGTCTAAATCTACAATTCATCTTAATTCCAAAAATATACTTACCGGTTTAATTTTTTTAATCTAAATCTCTAGATTTAAGTCCATTCAAATGTTAAAATAGGAAGCATCATTTTATGGGAGAATAATCATAAGGAAGCTCTTGGAAAAGAGTTTGTGTTAAAATGTTAGTCTTGATATTGAAGTTTTGAAATCTGATATTTAAAAATGAAACCTAAAGTAAATAAAAAGATATCTAAATATAAAATAATGCAAGTACATTTTTAACTGCACACCAGCTCATTCGTTCATTAAAGAATTGCTTTTCAAAAAAACATAACTTATTCTTGTTTTTAGTATTAATTAAACAACTGCATTAATAAAAGATTTCAGAAAAATATTTATAGTTTTCGTAATCAAAAACCAAACTTTCGTCTAATTAAGTTCCATTTAAATCATTTTTACGTAAAATCAACTTCTTAACTTAAAACAGAAATTTCCTTTTAAATAATTAAATAATAAACGTGGAAACGCAGAAATATCAAAAGTCATTAATATTGAATTATATTTAGTATAATATAAATAACATGAATTAATATGTAATTATTTTTAAGGTATCAGACTACGTTCGTGGGAATTCTTTTTAAATTGAATTTTTTTTAAAACTATTCATGGTTTTTAGATGTATCGTTAGCTATAAACACTTTGAATACAAAAAATTATTTGAAAATAAAATACATTTTGAGAAATAGGAAACTTTATAGCAAATTTTAATGAAATTTAACCAAAACGATTAACACTACGCAAAATTGCAATGCAGCAATGCCTATTTTTCTTTGTACGCAAATTCTAAAATATAGCGATGAATGAAATGAACCAAAATCTAAGAAAATTTTTGAGATGCAAAGAAATGGATAAAAATATACGTATATGTGCCTTTTTTCCATAAGTTCACAGCTTAATTTTTCTAAAAAACCCTATAAATGAAAAAGTATTTCACCAACGGTAAGACTTTTGGTTCATTTCATTGCCCATATTATTTGAAACACACGCTGACATTTTTGTGTCAATACCTCTATTTTTTTTTTTTAGATATCATGTTAACGGTGGACAGATTTTATGAAAATTAATATTTTGAGAAAGTTAAAGACAAATTTTCTCTAAAAAAATAGGATTTATTAATAATTTTCCTGGATAATAGATCGAGGCTTTCCTTTTCCTAAAATTGTTGTAGGAAGAGGAAAGTCTGAAGTACAAGAAATAACAATAAGAAGAAAAATTCGCCAATGTGGTCGATGACCAGTGTTTTTAACGTAATCGGATACCTTAATCTACTGAATCCATTATTTGCAACTTTTGGGTTTTTTTTAGACCGTGCACATATAATTAATTGGCAATGATTTTATTACCTGATTGAGAATGACTGGGCGTCCAGCTGGATGCTTCTCCACCCACTGCATGACATGCCCTGCCAAATGGGCAGGCACCCTGACCAGATTCCAATGCAGGGAATTCGGTAAAGGTGGCATTGGTAGAGGCGTAAGAGGCGATTCTTTCATAACACGAGTGATGAAAGCACCCAGAGCTAAGGACGCTAGGAACGTCAACTGACGACGGCAACTTCCCAGGTGATGTAAATGTACTGAAAACAGAGTTTGGTAACAGTTAGTTGAAAATAAAATTATTTTTATATTCTGAAATTCAGAATATACAATGCTTGCAGATAATAGATTGTTATGTAAATATATTAGGATATGAAAAATCGGATAAATAACAAAATATACAATATATGTATTTTTTGTCTAATGTCCATTATATATTCATTGCTTCCATTTTAATTTTAAAATAAAAATCTTAATCCCTTCCAGTAAGATTTAAGAATGCAAAAATTATGGGTGAAATAGCTATTTAATTTTTATTTAAGAAATCTTAATTTATTTTATAATTCTAACTAATTTATGATTATTAATTAAAATTATATTATTAGTATTGATGTAATTGTAATTTGTAAGTTCAAATTCAACATTTCTTCAAAACTCTCTAGTGATTTCGGATTAGCCCCTAGTTTTCGCGTTTACTCTAGGCCAGAGTTCCAATTTCCAGCCAATCTTCCTGATTTACATTACTCTTATTCATTAAGGTGTTTATTTCACTGCATGTTTAGCATTTAGTTAATATGATGTTCTGGCTAAATGTTTAGTAGAATAAATGAATGAATTTATTAGAATGACTACTAATAGTTTGGCCGTAACTTGTACCAAGACAATCAAATGATATATGATAGTGATCTATGATATCAACATATGTAATAAAAGTGCATCCGTATTCAATACATTAGAAATTTTAAATTAAATTAATTATTATATTCAACAGTAACTTAGTCGCATGAGGAATATAGATCGTCACGCCATATAGCACAATGACGAGCTATACTCGTCATTGTGCTATATGGCATGAAAAATCAATGACGAACCATACTCGTCATTTTACGGGAAGGGGTTAATGGCAAAATATTTGAAAGACGTAAACTCAAAATCAAGACAGGTTGGTAAGTCATTTGTAACGATTTAAATGCTATAGTAGCAGTTAAATGCAACAAATGATAATACCAATTGTGTTGAAAGCGACCCAGAAGTTGCGTCGACAAAATTTTTATCTATGTGTTTGATTTGGTGCAAATCTCTAAAGCAGTTGGTGAAAAAAATATATTAATTTTTCTTCCTTTGCATATGTAATCTATTGTACCTTTAATCACCTGAATATTTTTATTTTTTCTCATCTATAGTATACCACTATAATACTAAATTGAAAATAATGAGATTGGTATAGAATTGTAATTGAATGGATTTTATATAGTTTTCTCTTTGAATGATTTGAAGTAGATGAAAGCACAAAGTAATTTTTTGTACCAAAGATTCGGTCTTAAAAGGAAGTTTGAAACCATGCGGTATTATTTATATTAAGGTAACTCTGTTTCATTAAGAGGAATTAGTACAAAATGTTAAAAATCAGCCATGTTTATGCATATGAGTTACACAATCATTTCAAGTTCTATATATTTTCACTCTGAATACGATTACATGACTCAGAGTGGCATTGAATCTATCTTATTCCCATGGACGATCCTCGATCATAGCTTAAAATTTTGATTCAGAATAGGATGCAAGTTGATTGAAAATGCTAATTGATGATGCATAAATTCATACTGTCTAAGTTATATTACTTTCAACTTGATGGATTTAACTTAGTTATCTCATCCGAATTCTATCGTCTGGCATAGGGGTAGCATGACTACTGAGCGTTCCGGGTTCGAATCTGGATTCAGGTATGGTAGTTCTTCCCTTGTGTCCTATCTTTGAGATGTATGAATGAGCCCCTGCGCCCATAAAAAGAGGTTGTGCAAGCGAATATGTATGAGTATCATCTCCATTTAAACTAGAAGTCAGACTTCTGCCTTCAGGCACTTTGGGGTTTTTACCCTCAGAAGCCACTACATCCAATTTCCGTATTAAGACGGACACGACATTACCATCATCACTATCATTCTAATTCTATCAGGCTTTAAATTGTCGTTTTAAATACGACAAAGGGGGCAAAACTGATATGGTATTGAAAGCCAAAAGAATAACTTCATTAAATTTTTATCCAACGTAACATATTGATATCGAATAGAGAAATATGATACGATATTGATATGCATCTTATTCTTATTTACTTTTCATACTTGCATTCTTTTTTTATATCAATTGTCTTGTAAAATTCCTTGGCACTTTTTCATGCTTACTATCGCACTTTCCGATTAAATATTATTATCATGGGTATTATTATTATGTTAAAGGTTTGCATTTGTTTAATGTATATTACTTTGACGCAACTAATATACTTGTTCTTACAGCTACTAGTTCTGGTTTATTCTAGAGTAACACCTTAAGTGACACTTGCTTTTCGATCGTTGTTTTACTAGTTAATTTTTATTCTTCTTCTAAATGACGACGAGTGAAATTAAAATATAAGAAATACCGCCGTTTATATTCTGTTCACTTATGTACAGTGTTGTACCTATATTTTATTCTCCCCCTTTTTGTATATATATAGGTATTCGTAAATATATTTGATAGAATTTGAGAAGTTTTATTTATTTAAAAAACTTTTATTCGCTGTTTTTATAATCAAGATTAGTTGCAAATTATTTAATTACCTTATCAGTTTTTGAATAGCTTAGATGCTATCTTCCTAGCTGAAAATTTTTATGCAACATAACTTGCTTATGTCTTGTTTAAACATTTTTTTCTGCCTATTTGAATTTTTTGTTTTTGTTTGATAATAATTTTTTGGTGTAATATGTTTGTTCTTTTTCCAATCGGAGCTATTTATGTCTTCCCAGCGGTTTCTCTCCTTTTTTCAAGGGTATGTTTCACTGTATATAATTTTAGAATTACCATTTCCTAGTTTCTTGACGCCAGTGAGAGTTCTTGTTTATCGCAATCGTACTTTTTACTTTTAGTTAAACTTTACTATATTGGATATTATTTACGACCATGCTCTGGCGTTTTTTCCCCTTATATTTAATAAATAATATAAAAAGGCTGGGTGCCTGATGCGATCCTGAAAACGGGGGAATTAGTTTTCTTCTCAGATCTAATTTATACCTTATACCCTTCAGGGTAGGTAGAAAGTCATGTGTCTCACATAGATGTCCTATAAAAGAAATGAAAATTCAGTCATTCTTTTTTTTGTTGTTTCATGTACATTTTACTTCTTCAGAGTGCCTGTAAATATTTCTTATTTGTTGTTCTGTATTTACTACTTATTGTTATTGCTCTCTGATTGCGCAATATTATTGCGATTATAGTGATTCTGCAATGGAATTTGATACACCCTTTGTAATTTACCATCATGAAGTTTAGAAGATAGTAATAGTCATTTTACTCTCTAGACTTCTACGTCACACTAATTTTAATTATAATTGCAGGTTGGACTATAAATCTTCAAAGAAAAAATTTGGAATCTTTGATTATTCGATACAAATTCGAAACAAGTTGTTGAAGTATTATAGCTCCTTTACAGATAATTTTTAAATGGTAGATTATTCTCAGAAACATTTTCATAATTTTTTTCTGTATAATGGAAAGATTTATGGCAATGAACCGTCAAGTAATACTTTTCAAAATAAATTATATAAAAATTGATTGAGAAAAGGAAACTATATAAATATGGTTCCTTGCATATATGCATTTATAGTTCATTTTTGCCCCACTTTGAATCAATATTTTCACTTTCTTATAACGAAGCATAAATCTCATATTCGAAGTATAGTATTATCATTAAAAAACCTCATGATTCAAGTTCAAAATTTTAGCGAATCTCTACAGTTCAATCTTTCTTGAACCCTCCCCCCCGCAAAAAAAAATACATTTTTGGAATTTGGTGTTTTTCTGCTTACCTAATAGTAAAGAGGATAACTCAAAAACGCTTAGAAACAGACATTTTATATGCCTGTACACGAAATTTGTAGGTTTCAATTAAATTTTGAACGGATTCTGTATTTTACTATATTTTTCGTTTAAATTTTGAACAAAAAAACGTCTGTCTGCACATTTTTCTGAGTACAAAGTTATACTATAATTGCAAAGCATAAGAAACTAGACATGTGAATTTGATATGCAGATTTAGTATCTATAATGCGTATCTGTGTCAATTATTGAATACAATTTAATACGATTGTTGTTCTGTACTTTCTCTTAGCATGTCAACGTAAAAACTTAAGCCTATGAGATTCATTGCGATTATATTTGTTGTTCTAAGTCAAATTTCAGCTATAATTAGCCAAAAAAAAGGTGCTGAAAGTACATATTCGAATTTTTATGTCAGCGATCAATCACCAGAAAACAATTCCCAACTACCACACAATATATTCACGCCTATTATCGATATTTCGCAACTATTTGTTCTTCAAAAAGTGTAGGTAATAAAAAAGGTCTGTTGTCTTTGTCATGTAGCGAAACACACTACTCCCATTTGAAAATAAAAACCTAAGCACTCTTGGTCTTCTCATCCTTGCCCAAAGTCCATAAATTTAAAGGAGACGAAGAATAGTCACACCATCTTTATTAGATTATGTGCGAAAAAATTTCATAAGGAGCACATTTGTTGATTTCCTTATAAACTGAACCAAAATGAAAATTTGTATCAATTAAGTTCTTATTTACTTATAACTCTGAAAGAATGAGAGAAAGAAAGAATATTATTTCGAATAAATACTGCTTTTAACAAAGTTAAATAAAACGATTCTTGGCCTACATATATAAAAAAGCTGACGTATCCATTTTTTGTTATTGACATTTAAAGAGAAATGGTTTTTCTTCGAACACTATTCAGAAGAGTTGATAAATGAGCTAACTTCCAGTTACATACACAAAATTCCCTTTTAAAAATTGGGATAAAAATTGGTGAGAAAGCAAACAATTTGAATAGCATCAATCATTTTAAATTTGGATGAATAAAATATAAAATAAAATCAGTTAATGATTAATCTTATCATGAATATGGATCGAGAATTTTTCTTTATCAAGCTTGCAGCCATCCTATGAAAGAAAACGGAACAGCTTAGAAAGAAACGCTTTAGGTGTTTCAACTCACTGCACATGAGTGGTTTCAAATTTTGGTGGGCATTCGGATGGGTGAATCAAGTCGTTTACCACACCTTCCGATGCACATTTATCACAGGAACTCTTTCAGAATGAGACAAAGACATTTCATTCTGATAAAACGTAATGTTTATTTCACGTCATATAACTTTTTTAATGTCCTCTCCTTTATTTAATTGAGCATTCGGGCGATCTCTTTTGAGAATGGACTGGAAGAAGTAAATAAACGTGAGGATATAAAATTTTTTTAAATCTAACCGTATTTTTTTCCAATAAATTGTAAAATACAAAGTAGTTAAAAGTATATGTCAGAATTAAAGGATATATTTTTTTATATTTGATATCTATTATCATGATTTCTTCGAAATCTTAACGAAAATAAACATGAAAATGTACTTTATTACCTTAAATTATTATTCTTTTTCTGTTACCTACTTAGCTAATCCTGAAACAGAAGATTAATGTCATCATGATTCCTATTTCTACTCAATTTAAAGCAATGTCGCTGGAAGCAAAATGAAACTCTCTTTTTCTACCTATGCTATCCTGATTATGCTTGGATTAGAAAATATCTGTGCAAAGTTTTCAATTTTCAGCACAACTTCTTGCTTGTAAAGCGGTAAGAATAAAATTCTGCTCAAATATCAAAGAAAACCAAAGAAAAAAAACAAGAACATCCTATAAATGTTCTACAGACAGTTTTGTTAACAAATCTGTTGAAATAACAAAGAATTTAAATTGGAATGTCACGTTTAAAAAGAGCTCTACAAATATTTCTTACTACTGCATCTTGCAAATTTAGAAATTATTTTCACGGATTTACAGCAAATGATATTTTCTATCAAAAATATTTTAATTATTAAGAAATATTTTTATGAAATTTTTGTTGATTATTATTTTCTGACTCTAAAGATAAATTCCAAGGTCAATGCAAAATAAAATGGTTTCTAAGAGTTTTCTTCAGAGTTTTTTTTTCTTTCAAGCTTATTCTTCTACAAGTTAATAATAATATAAGTTAATAATTCCTTTTTTATTTTTATTTTTTCACTATATTTAATACATTTTTAAAATTAAATATCTGGAAATAAAATTGACACCATTAAAAAGGAAAATATTTATATTTTTTTGATGATGTGAATTTTATGCTCATAAAATATTTTTTTTTTCGATGATTATCACTGATAATCTAGGATTACTTAAAATTCTAGTCAAATTATGATTACTTAAAATTCTAGTCAATAATAACTGCGGAATCGAAAACCATTGTTAATAATGCATGATTATACTAAATTTAATAGGGAAAATACTCACACTTTTATTAACAATAGAGATATATTTCCAAGCAAAACTACATAGAAGATTAAACTTTTTATGAATTAAAATTTTATTTTCGTATGTTTTGTATTTTTGTAAATTTTATAAACTCCTCCATCAAGTAAAAACATAACTGAAATCTAATATACAACAACTTGTATTTCCTATTATCGATTGAAAATTCCAACTTAGGACAATTTCATTTAAAAGTTTCATTACAAAAAGCTCTAAAATTTTGATTAGTAACTAAAACCAATTCTCAAATCTTCAGATTCATAGAATGCCCTTTAAACAGTCATATTTATTTTTCTACCTATCGCCAAAATTCCTTAAAAAATCAACTTGGATTTTAAAAAGTAACAAATGAACACATACCTCTTGGCACTTGAAAGTCACCAACTGCTTTCAAATCCCGAACGTCTTCCCTTATGACATCGGACCAAACGAAAGTGCAGATACAACATAAAACAATGCTGGTGGTCTTCAACCACCTCGCCAGGCCTTTCATATCCGCAGAGTATAACTCGGCTCACATCACAGCTGGGGAGGCAGATCACACAAACATTGAACGAAATAGAAACAAAGAAACCCAACCGAAATTAGGTACAAAGAAACGAGGCCAGGAACCGAGCGGAAAGTGAGTCAAGTGCAAGTAATCACGGGCTGGCGATTAGGCAGATCGTCCGCACTTCATGCAACGGTACTCATCCGAAGGTGCTTCTCAAGTGGTGGAAATAGCGGCAGGCCGAGCTTTCCTGGCAATAATAGAATGCGTGATCTACATGAAAGATGCATTAAATAGAGTGTGATGGTTTGGTAGGATTTTTCTTGAGATCATTTTCTATGATCTCTTGTAGATAATAAGATTAGCTGGTTTATTTTTGGGGTGGAAGGAAAGATTAGGAAGAAAAAAAAACAGTTTTTTTCTGAATTTGTTCTATTTTAATGTTAATGTACTGCACTGATTAGAAATCAAGCTCTGTCTCATCATTTTCTGGAAAACTTGCTACATGTGCTCATTAAAAGTGTTTTTTAATAAAAGAGAATTATATATTAAAAATGTGTGGAAGTAAAAATATGCACAATTTCTGTATGATTTAGCTTTGTTAGAA
Organism: Argiope trifasciata; assembly: GCA_026543055.1. NCBI lineage: Eukaryota > Metazoa > Arthropoda > Arachnida > Araneae > Araneidae > Argiope > Argiope trifasciata. Next base: position 27,666 of record JAPMOQ010061365.1, on the reverse strand, counting down.
TAAGAGGGAAAAAACTTTATTTATGAAATAGAGAAAAGTTTTCATTCAGGCTATCAAATTTTTTAAAAATTACTAATCTTGGTTTTATAGTTACTGATGACATTAGCATAGTTATGAAGATTTGAGGTATTCTAAATGAATGCAAATAAAGCCTTTTATGCTCTGAAATGATTTTTTAAATCTTCACTACTGTAAAAAAATACAAAATTTTTACGATATAAAATCTTTATTTATATATATATTTACGATTCATTTATATATTTTACGATATAAATTTTTTTCACTATACCAATTCTTACCTATGGTTCAGAAACTTGGACCCTGACCAAAGCTGGAGAAAATAAAATAACCATTTTCGAAAGATAATTTCTGCAAGCCATTCTTGGTGGAATAGAATTCAACAATGTTTGGAGGAGAAGATATAACTTTGAGTTATATAAAATCTGTAAAAAGCAAGATATAATAAAACTCATAAAAATAAATCAACTGAACTGGGCGGTTCATATATTTACAATGGATGATAATTCCATATTATTTTTTTTTTTACGTAAACCTCTAACAAAAAGGGTACATCCAAAATGAGGTGGATGGAGTCAGTGGAGACAGACTTCCTGGCTAACAAGTAAAGAAACTGGAATATAAGCGTTAAAGATAGAATACGGTAGAACAAAATTCAGAGGAAAGCACTAGCCTAACCTGTGCTGTCTAGCTGAATCTACTGATGATCTAAATTTTCCCTTTCTTTTCTGTGCTTCAAAAGTTATCCTGAAAGGATAGTTATCCAAAAGTATAACCATTCAGTATTCTATCAATACTGAAAGGCTCTTAACACTCGTTCAATAAAACTATCATGGGCGGCCGAAACAATCGGGCATCGTCGTGAAATTCTCTCTTTAAGTGGGATTCATTCGAGGTATGGATTTTTATCATAAGAGACATACGGCTTTAGTAGACAGGGACTTTTCCTGAGAATATTAAAAGAATGTATTAATGAATATTTTCTTAGCAATCATCTTAAATGGAATTCTCTTATGTATATCAATCCTTTAAGTACACGCTCTGTGATTACAGACTTAGAGATTTTTTTTTAAATAGAAAATAGAAACTTCTTTGAAATAGAAACGGATTTTCTAGTATTGTGGCATGCCTCATATAACCATTAGGAGAGAGAGAATTAAATTTTGATGCACACACAGACTGAAAAATTGTCTCTGTATATAGGCCATTGGCTATAAAAATTGAAACCAAAAAATTACTGACTATACTTCTACTAAATTAACCAAGTTAATAAGTACTCAGTGTGACTGTTCCAAGTTTTTACAACTCTAAAGAAAGGAGCATGGGTCATCAAGTGAAAAAAAGTGGATTAAAAAGTAGTAGCAAATAGTTTGCCTTTTGCTAGTTCATTCAAAAGTTTTATTAATCCTCCATTTAGAATTATTTGCAGATATACATCTAATAATGTTGAGACATGATCAAATAAAAAGACTCTTATTTTAGTCGGAGGCTCTCTTCAAACTTCCATATCCTGCTGTTGATTTGCTATTAGTATATTAACTTACATATATACATGTACAAAGACATAAATTTCATACAAAAGATTATTAGTCTGTAATAGCTGTCTTTTGAAAAAAATTATACATTTAGAAATTGGGGAAAATTATCACAAGTTTTGATAAGAGTTATTGTAAAAAAAAAAAAAAATACAATATTCTCCTTCAGTTACGAAAAATTTCAGACTGCATAGGGTTTTAAAATGTATTTTTTAGCTTTGTAGATTTTGTTTTCGAGTAATAAAAATACTTCATTTTATTTTACTTCTTTTCATCTTGGAATTGGCATTCAGAATCATGAAGAGATTAAGTGTACGTAGTGATACTGGATATTTAATTAATTAATTAAAAAAATGAAAATTTAGTAATTGTTTTCTTTACATTTTTTAGAAACCATTCACAATTGAGAAATAAAAAATTCAACTGATTACAGCTTCTAACTTAATTTTTTCGATATTATAAAACGGTTGCTGGAATGAAGCATTCTTCTTAATAAAACAACGAAAAAAAAAGCAGTATTTCTATTTAATATTTAATTGTAGGTAATATTATAGATCGAAAAATAACGCAAAATTTAATTTTTTAGTATTATAAGGTATTATAACAATTGTAAAATGTTTTAAAACAAACAGTTTTCTTATTTTGTATTTCATCAAATGCAGAAGATACTGAAAATTTACCATACTAAATTGGAAAATTGGAATATAAAATAAGAATTGGATTATATTTTCAGGAATTCTATAAGAAAATTTTTTAAAAGTTTTGAATTTAAGAAAATAAATTTCTATAAGACATTTTTTTTTAAATTTTGAATTTGAGAAAATAAATTTCATGATGTAAAATATCATTTAAATATAAATTATGCAAAAGTAGAAAGTACATTTAAATTTAAAAAAAATGAACACAAAAGCAAAATTCGAATTGTGTTATGTTAAAAGAAGCTGCTCAGGAAATAAGATTATTAAATAAAAAAAATATTTGAAGTATCCATCCTAAAGACAGAAATGTAAATAAAAGGAAGCACTTTATAATTCTGGTTTAAAACTTTATTATCTGCTGATGGGCAATTTAAAACTTTTTAGTTTCTGTAATATAATCATCGCGTTAACAAACAATATTGCGTGTATATATGAAATATATTTTTGCATGTTTGTAACTATTAATAAGATGGATTCAAAATATGGTAGTTATTTGTAAAAATGACTGCATGGTTAATAGAGCAATCAAGATTCTTCTACTTAGTTGATCCAATTGTACTTTTATTTTGTATAATTTTGTTTACTCTTATATCAACTTGATAGGTTCGATTGATTTGGCGAAATTATGAACTTCGCTTGCTTCTGGATTTATAAACTCATACTTTTATAAAATTGGCAAAATTTTAAATTTTGATTTTACTGGATTTCTAGTAAAATTGGTGTACAAAAAAAAAGACAGTTTAAGCTCTAAAAATTATGATTATTAACACAAAAAAGTTTTATTTTATTTCAAGACGTTGAATATATGATTAAGTAAAAATATATATATAAATTGAAAATAGAGTTTTTGAGTAAAAAATGGGGACAAATAAACTTCATTCTAATGTCAAATCGAAGATTAGATGACTTCTGGAAGAATAAAATTTTATTCTTTCAGAACAATAATTCAGAATAAGATTAAGAATGTAATTTTAAAATGTTTAAGTCTAAAATTATAGGAATTCATAATGGCGAAACTTGCTTGATGGATAAATATCCTTTAAATTTGATGTTACATGTTTTATGTATTGACATGTAATTTAATCTTATCTATTAAACAATTTAAATTGAATTATTTCATACAATAATATAGTATTACTGATCAGTTTATGGTTAACATATTTTGTTAGTATACATTTTCTTATTTTATTAATAGTATAATCTTTTTTAAACTTATTTTGTTTCTTTAATTTTTAAAAATTGTAGTTTGCTTTGTAAATTAATTCCACTATTTAAATTCTTCAGTTTTTTTATGCCTTCATGGACTAAACGATAAAAATACCCAATCAAGCCGGTTTTTATTTCTTTTCAGGGTAATTTCTTCATGGAAGTTATAGATACTATAAAAATATAGAAAAATATTTCAATCTTCAGTTTATGCCACATAACTTTTAAAAAGAATTCAAAGCATTCATTTTATTATTAAATTTTTATACAGATGAATAATATGGCTTTAGTTATTTTATAAGGATTTAATTCTTGGGACAACCCAATTGCTGAGATAAGTGAGTTTTCCTGATTTAGTGACACCTAGGCTAGTCAGCAGCTTCATCATATTCTTACCAAGGGTACGTCTAAATTCAGTTATATAAAGACGAATTCTTACAGACTTAAAATTCTATTGGTAAAATTTTGGATGTACAGTTTTTTAACAAATCCGAAAATCTTTTATTCTTATGGTACATGAATTTCGATTTAATTCAATCCACAAACAGGGATGAACTCAAAAGCATAAGAACATTCAAATTTTTGCAATTTGTTTGTAATAGGAACCTATTTGATGTTGGATTTCAGAATTTGTTGATTTCAGGCACATAAATTCCTTTATAAATGCAAACTTTCGAATAAGAGATAGAGAAAAACACACAATGATTGAGACAGCATACAATACATTGGCATGGAGAAAGGAGGTTTTATTAAAAAAATCCTTTTCTGCTTTTGATAGAGGGTAGGAACTTGTATGCAAATATGAAACAAAGAACGTAGATGAATAATTATAGTATTCAGATGAATAAACAAATATTCGACGATGAACTAACATTAATTGAAAAAAAAAATCGTTAATTTTTTTAAAGAAAAGGGGAATACGTGTCAATAAATAAAGTGGTTGCGCAGGTAATGCAAAATGTATTATTCAGATCAATAAGCTGAAATAAAAAAAATATTATTTCAAATTTACTAACAAGCAACATTTGTTTCCATTTAATTATTTTCCACTTTCCTTCTTACTATTTATATATATATATATATATATATATATATATAAACAGAACAGCACAGTAATATATACATACGGCTCGCGTCACGTGATTGGACGAGATAGTGAAATGTGCGTGAACAAATATTAAGAAATCTATAAATCATTTTTTTTCTTTCAAATTTACTATCAAATGGGCCTACAATATTAGATTAAAATTTGATTAAACAAATTGATTAATTGGTAGTTAGAAACTTAAAATGTTTAAACAATATATTTTCAAAACACGAAAGCAAGTGAAAAACTAATGACAAAAACCAATATTACAAATATGAAGTTAAATATAATGTCACGAAAATTGCTAGCTATTGGCATATACACCAACTAAAAAATGCACCCGAAATCAATTTAAAAATGTTAACAATAATACTAAAATTAAAAAATAAATTGAGTTTTTTACTTCCTCACATACGAAGAATAAAAGAAGCACCGTAAAAATTCGATTTTGACGAAATTGCACGTTTTGTCAAAAGTCTTCGAATCCAAAAAACTCATTTTTGGCATTATGGGGGGTTTTGTGAGTGGGATAATTTGAAAATGCTTTGAGTTAAACATATTTAGAATAATAATCAAATTTGTAGATTTCTGTAGAATTTTAAAGGAAATTTGTCTATTTTGCAGTTCGAGTAAGTAAATGCTATATATAATAAACTATAAATACAAAACGAAATAAGTTCAGTAGATAAAATCTGAAACACAAATTTAAAGTCTAGATACTTTTTAATTTTGAGCTAAATCCATCAAATGGTTGACCATCTATTGGTCTGTACTTTCTCTTGAATGTGAACTTATAAATACAATGGTTAAATGAAATTCAATGTGGTATCTTGCAATTACAACTGTTGATTTCTGTCAAATTTTGGTGTTAATAAGGCAGAAAAAAAGAGTATATACGAGAGACTCATTAAGAATACAACATTCTTGCAAAATAGTTATATTTCGTAAATATCATTTACCATTGTCATGATTGTTAATCAGTACCTTCCCTAATGTCCACAATTTTCTGTGGATGAAGGAGGATAAGAACTTTTATTGGTTTAGTTTAGTTATATTAACGACCAGTTTCAAAACAATACTAGGCTATTTTGAGACTAACCTCGCAGTTTTGAAACTTTGTCGGATGATACCTGGGCTAGTGTCCAAACTCTCCAAACTTTTGCACCATGCCAGCGAGAGGACATTTAGTCGATACTGGATTAGCTCGCACCAGACCCTTTCAAGCCGTGTTCCAACGACCTCGAATCTTCAGACAGGGTACATTTCCCCCTTTTACCAAATCATTACCCTTATGAAGGACATTGGCCCAAATCATTACCCTTATGAAGGACATTGGTTGTTTATTACATGTACCTCTCCTAAATACAAATTGTTAATTGAGTGGCACGATTTTAATTTACATTGCATTTTTAAAGATTAAAATCGTGAGTTGATTATACATTGAAATATAATTTATAATAAATGTTAATTGATGCGTATTTCAGAAACTCATTTCCTTTTTATTTAACCAAAGAAAACAAAAATAAATCAGACTGTCGTCGAAAATTGTCAAGATTTTCGAGTCATTCGAGAACTGTAATTTCAAGATTGCGCGCATAATCAGATTATGCTTCACAGAGCAGGAAATGATTCACCCAATTCTACAACAATGCGCCGGAATCGGAACAGAAATTAGTTATGGAAATCTGAGCAACATTATGCTGGATGGGAATCCGGAATGTATTCTCACATTTGGATGTAATCGAAAAAATGGAAATAGCTTTTTTTTTTTTTTTTTTTTTTTTTTTTTTTTTTTTTTTTTTTTT
>JAPMOQ010061365.1:0-16840 GCA_026543055.1 Argiope trifasciata | reverse complement strand
AAATCAAAAGATCTTTAAAAAATAACCTCTTTGTAGAAATCAATGGGAGTGGTCTTCCCTAACTATTTCGCATACTCTCCAATAACCATATGTTAGAAAACGCCTTGTAGGACATTGGAGTACAGTTGTTATGAAATGTTTTTTGGAATGAATTTAACATTTTTACTGAATCTTTTATGTCTCCTTGGCGAGTTATTTGGCGCTTAATCCTTCGTATCCGTCAATAACATCCCAAAAATCGGAATTGTATTTCAGATACGCTTATCAACAGTTTGAAACAAAAATGTGATTCAAAACTATAGTGATAATAATAAAATCCCATATCTAATGTGATATGTTAAGTCATTGACTTTCCGAATTATTACATGAATGTGTTTCTGAAAGTATAGGCGACAAACAGTCAACCCGTAATAGGATTTGATTAAAAATTTGTCATGTGTCAAAGCTATATACATTAAAGATGTGTCCAAATTATATCTATCGAGCTCTGTTTGTTTTGTAGTTGTGCTAACTTATACCCGAAAAGCTGAACAGACAGATTTCATCAGGATAAATTTTATTTAAAATTAGATATAAATTTGTAAATTTATTGTCAAGACCAAATACCGAATACGAAAGTCTAGCTCAAAGCATTTTTGAGTTATCTTTGTCACGGATAGATAGATAAACAAACAGACTATTATTTGTTCGCTCGCTGTTAGCGGCATTTTCAATATTTCAATATATATTATGTGTTCCCTTGTATATCTGTGATCGTCGTCTATTTTTTGTATATATATATATTTGTGTATGTGTGTGTGAAAATAAACAAGAAAAGATAAAGAAGAATTTTTCCTTGGATTAAATACACACACACAGCGCTACATAGACACGGACATTTTCTAGAAATGTGTTTTTTGAAAGTGAGGTCTACACCGTGGAGATTCGTCAAAATCTCGAGTTTGGGGTTTTTGATAATAACAATATTTTCTCTATACTATGTGCCCGAGAAAGTAAAAAAGAATTTTTCTATTTTACAACAGGAGGAATAATATCTCCTCACTTAAATATTATCAGAAAATATTTTTCAATGCTTAACTTTTTTTCTCTGGACATAACAGATTGCACAAGAACGAATTTTTTTAACGTATTTAAAGACTGATACGATTGCTGCATCAGCCAGTAATTATGATTTTTCCCCTGTCCCTCCACATTTAACTTATCTGGGTCTACTTCAATTATTTAACAAATCCTCTGTATTAATTTAAAGTTAATGTAGTTGGTATTGAGGGGAAAAAGAGAGTTAAATCCCCCTGCATCTGAGAGAAGAACCCTATCATCTGATATCTTGCGAAGAAGAGAGGGCAAGATCTTTTAAAAAGTTTTTCAATGTTCATATAAAAATTAATTTGGGATAGCATTTTTTATGGAACAACAGAATAAACAAATCTTTACCTCTGGTTTGTCCCCAGCCCGTTACATAGCACTGCCAGTGCACCGGAAGTTTGAAGTCAAAATCTGGCAAGCAGGCTGGCTGAACGCCGGCGTTGAAAGTAATCGGTGCGTTCATCTTTACAAGAGCAAGATCGACATTATAATCTTTTATCTGGAAAAAAATTCAGATGAGGAAATAGTAATATGTTATTTCTCTCTGTATTATAAAAAGGAAATGAAAATGTTACGCATATGTCATCACAGACGACAATCAATTGCACCAAACAGCTTATCAGAAACGAGAATACGTATAAGTTGAAAAGCTACAATTTAACTGCTCATAACATTACTTTTAATGCCGGTTATACTATCGGTAAGTTATAAGATGGTCAGTAGATAGCGCAAGCGAAGAAAGACTAAAAAATGCCAAAGTGCCTATATTGGAAGCTAAGAATTAATGCATTCGAATGCTGATTGGATGCTCATATGTGGTCACTAGAAGCTCGGCAACCATAGAAGATTGGAAAGTTATTCGTGCTATCTTAAAAGAAGGATAGATGTCTTCTCCCATTCTCTTGAGTCTCTTGCACGTTAAATCTGTCCGGCCAAACTCCTCCCGCTGGTGTGGTATAGTGTGGAGAGGGTGCCAGTTCAGGTGTCGTTCTTGTCATTTGACAGTGGTTCAAAATTACGATGTCCGTCCTAAAATAGCACTCGTGTTGCTTTAAATGGGACGTTAATATAACTAAACTAAACTAAACCCGTTCTCTTGAATATATTTAATGTAAAGTGGATAGCACGTGCATCTTATGTGATGCTCAATTCTCCAATACTTAAATGCCTATTTGTCCCGCGTCCATATACAATCTTAGGAAGAATGATTTTAAAACTTTTCGTGTATTTATTAAGAAAAGAAATTGTCATTAAAAAACACATTGTACAAATACCTAATTACGTGCCATAACATTCGTAATGATGATGACTTGAAAGTTCAGGCCAAAAGCAGAAGTGCATTAAAAGATATTTCCCATTTAAAACTACATTTGTGGCAACTACCTCAGTGATTAATCTTAATTGATTAGTTAAGAAAAAAACTAATATCTATTGAATGGAAATTTTAATTTTTCATGTTATTTATTTATTTTGTTTTGCCAACGTGTAATAATCTGCAACAAATAAGGTTAAATATTTGCAAGTATTTTTTTTTCATTGTTAGTTTTCCATTTTTTCTTGTTTCTCCAATACGAGCTTCTCTTACTTTATTTTAACCAACAGAATAAAATTTCTGACTTTTCAAACCAAATTTCTATCGAAATAAACTCTGGTCTACACAATACTGATGCGATATATTTCATAAAATCTTCTATAAATATACTTATGTCATTAGTTCAAAACAATAGAAATGTTTCAAATATTTCCTTTTCACCTTTTCACCAATGAGCTCAGGAAATGCAATGACTTTGACACTTCTCCGGGTTTGTTGGTAGGAAGTGGTGTTCACCAAGTTATGGGCTCCCAAAATGATATTCATTTCAGCATATCTCCTGATAAAAGTAAGGATCGAATCATTAGGAGTTTAGACAAATTTTTGCGTTCAAAACTATTAAATATGAGAAAATAAAAGAACTATTTACTGAAACATTGAATCGAGTGAATGCTCAGTATTTGACATTTTTAAGAAAATATTCATATTTTGGCAGCTTTAAACAAAACCAAACAATGCTATTTAATCAATTTATCGATTAAATAGAATTGTTTGTCTTGCTTTTTAGTTCATTGAAAGTTTCACAACCTACTCTAAAATGTAATTCCACTAAAGTTCTATTTACGTCATAAATAAACAAAATATTATTTTAAATTGATAATTATATCACAAAAGTTATAATCTAACATTTCTACCAAGGCCTGAGCAGAACGACTCTATTGATTAACGAGCCAAAGGAGTCCTTGTTCCCAAAATTCCTGTGACAGCGACAAAACCCAGTCCTTTACAGCGTCCTTGAGTTGAAGTGCTTCTCTTTCAAAGGTTTTTTTCAGGGATCAAACACATGAATATTGCAGGGCGACATGTCTGGGTTGTAGGGAGAATGGTCAAGCTGATCCTACTTGAACTTGGCCAGTCATGCGTGTGTAACATTGGAGACGTGTGGACGAACGTTATAATGGAGAAGAAACACACCTTCCGTGCGTAACCGCAATCTCTTGATGGACCTGCGTAGTCTTTGAAGTGTCTCGCAGTACTACAGTAAGGGTTCTTCTGTGCTCGTGGAATTAAGCTAGTAGGGGACCATGGATGTCAAATTCAAGGACGCTGTGAAGGACTGGGTCCGGTCACGGCCACAAGAATTCTGGTTACAGGGAATCTTTTACGGCTCGTTAATCAATGGTACTCAGGCCTATGGTGTGACTTGAATAAAGTCTTCATTTATACTCACAGTGTAGTTTTCATTTGAACACCTCTTGTATAATAATTTTTCTAATTATAATCTGGAGGTACTCGTGGTCACTTTGTTACACCACGGAACTGCAAAACATCATGACGATGCTGTTGCCTACCACCTTTCTGACTGCATACATTTATCATTCATATGTTGACAGCAGTATTAATGTTGTACTGTATCAAACGAACCCCTAACTAGGGACGCAGATGTTAAAAAACGTCAAAAAACCAGCCAGGATGGTCTTCCCGAAAATATCTCTCATACTCTTTGATATGTGTACTACCGTGTTATTGTTGTATGCCACACTCGTACAATAATTACGAAAAAGAGGTGTAATAATCATGACTGTTAGATTGTCTTTGGGATGCGGTAAAGTCAAAAGTACCAGAAATCTGATATGTACTTTCGAATCCGACTGATTAAATCCAAAATCAGATGCAGTACTGATATATTTACAAAATCACTTGTCAAATTTTATGCATTTAAATCGTGTATGTGAATTATCGCGTTTACATGCTTATTAAAATACAGACGATTCACTTCTAGATAGATTTAGTTGGAAATTCGATAGATGTCTACATTATTTGGGGCTCAGATTTCATATGTACAGGTAATCTGAATATCAAATCTTATCCATCTAGCTTTCTTCGTTGTGTAGTTTTTACCTTATTTTATAATCATAATGTTTGGCAGACAGACTTCCTCTGAGCATATTTCGTTCAAAATTTTATGGAAATTAACAAATTTAGAATATATTCTATATATTAAGGAATTTTGAATTTGTTGGATTTTATTGGTACAAGAATAATGGTATTGACTATGTTGTGATAAATTATATATTTTTAGGAATAAAATACAAAACTCTAGCTATGATAAACAAAGTAAAAAAAAACCTTTGAAGAAAATGAAGTTTACTTAAATGTGGGGATAAACGCCAACTGATTTCGAAAACGCAAAAACATGAGTAAGTGATATTTTTTAAGGAATAGAAAATATTTGAAGCTACTGAAATAATACAAACTTTGGGTACTAAAATTTGGACATTCAATGAGAATATGGCAAACAAATATGAGGAGCTTTGCGAGAGCATTGGTACATCTCCAAAAAGTAAATTTCGATGGGTGAATCTAGTGGAACCTATACTTAGATGGGTTAAGATAGTGTCTACTTTTTTTTATTTAGAAGACATGACCAAGGATCTACATGAGATTTAACCCCATGAAGATTGTTTTTTGTTTGCAGATCCCATTGCATTGACCATTTTGAGAGGTAGAACAAAATTATTTTTTTAAATCACTCACAGAGATACAAATATTAGCTGTAGTAGTAACCAATTTGGTGGCATTGTTCACCTTTTCGATGCTCCCAATACCTACATGAGAAGGCAGTCAACATAGAAAAATAGTAAATCCAAGAGATAAAAGTCTATTAAAAAGGTTTAAAATCTTAAGAATCAATGTATGATTTTTGGAATGATGATGTGATGATTTTAGAAACTGTAAACATAATATATTATATATCAAATATCATCCATCTAGTTCAAAGCAATTTGGGATGGTTGTGTTCAAAGACAGAAGTACGTAATTCTAGAAATGTGTTTTTCAAGGAGGTTTAAAGTATGGAGGTTCTTCATAATCTACAGTTCACATTTTTCGATAACAACAATATATTCTTTTTAGGTATTATATGATTAAGTAATAAAAACATATTTTTTCTTCCTCAGAAATTTACTTTCTCGGGTGCGTAGCATAGAGAAAATACTATAACCGTCCAAAAAATCAGAAAACGTTACTTTCATCAATCTTCATGTTTTATATCCCTCAAAGTTTGAAAAATACAGATTTGGAAAATGCATGTCTGTCTGTGGCAAAGATAACTTAAAAATTCTTTGAGACAGACGAATGAAATTCAGTGAACCATCCTTATATTAAATTTGTAGATTTATATCAAATTTTGTATAAAATCCATTCAAAGGAAATTTGACTAAGTGTCTGTTTGGATATATGTTGATATACCAACTATATAACTATAGTTACCACGAAATAATAAACATTATTTCCTTATAATTAATACAATATTATTTCATCCATGGATAAAGGGATGAAATTCGGTATGCATATTTAACATCTACATTGTAAATATCTTTCGAATTCCCAGCCAAATCAAATGATTCGGCTGTCAGTGTGTGCTTTCTGGAACATGTAAATGCGGTAATTCAAAAACACAGTGACTTAAATATATCAAAATAGGCATGGAATTTTATGAGTAGAAATGTCGTTTTATATCAAATTTTTTGTTACAATCAGCTGAGAAAAAAGTTTTAGATCATAAATTCTATTTTCCGATGCTATATACACCAGTCTAGGAATTAATAACCAAACAACTAGTCAAGGACAACATGATATATTCAGTAAAAATGCTTAGTTCACGCCAAAAGTTAATATTTTCTATTGTATAAATTGTCATACAAAGCTTTCTCTGGTATGACAAGTTAGTTGGCCGGCGCTCTAGTCAAGGAGTTAGAGCGCCTTCTCCGTGATCTGGGCTAACCGGGTTCGAATCCTGATTCAGGCATGCTTGTTCTCTACACGTGCTCTAAATTTCTTGAAGTAAAATAATAGAGTTTTCTAAAGGAACATGCGATTAAATCTATATCTTTCAAAAGGAACGAAAAAAAAATATCCCACTTTTCAACACAGTGAGCAGCGGTCAGCACCCAAAGGCTATTAATAAGAGTTCCGCCGCAGAAATGACTGTTTGGCTCTATCTTAGCAGTGCTGAGAGACACTTGCCAAGGCCAACTGTTGGGCGTGGCTTCTTCTCCACCAATAATGCGATCATATCCCTCCTTTGGCTTGATTGTCTGGACCCCACAATCCCTGGGAAAAATCACAACAGGAAAATCTATAAAAAAGAAATAGATTTAATCATTTAAATGTTATTGAAATTTCCATTAACCTATATTATCTAAAAATTGTGTCAGATAGATTATGCTTACCGAGAAATAACTTACCAAGTTTTGAATTAGGTTTCCCTTCAGCTCAAATTAGTTATTTTAAAGTCCTGTTTTAAAGCAATTCTAGAGCTAATCTGGGACAAACCTTGCAATTTTGGAAAGATTACAAGGACTGTATCTGAGCTGGTCCCCTCTCAACAAGCTTCCGACCACATCAACGAGAGGATGTGACCCCGATGGATTTAACGTGCACCAGGCAAGCTAACACACGGTGCTTCAATCGATTAGACAGTGGAAATGGGTCTCGAATCCGAAATCCACCTCTTCTGAAACCGAGACCTTACACCAGGCCACAAAGCAAGTTTTAAATGAAATTACGATACGATTTTAAATGAAATTGATTTTACATAAAAATTAAGATATTTCCCTTTGGTAACATCGGTAAATATTTAAAAAGGATACATAGTTATTTTTAATTAAAGGTTTTTTTCTATTAAAGTAGAATCCACAATTAAACTGATTATCAAGCATAGCAGTAAATTAAGCTGTATAGTAGGCATTTAACATTGCTTGGTTCCTAATAAGCTATCTATGTTCCATATTTCATGATAAATATCACAGACCTCACTCCGTCTTCAACAAATTTGACGAACAATAAACAGCTCTACTTACGGCTTTGAATAAATGAAAAAATTATATAAAAATAATAGTGATATACACTGAAGTGACAAAAGTCATGGGATAGCAATATGCAAATATACAGATGGCAATAGTATCGCGGCGAAGAAGTATAAATGCGCAGTTCGTTTTCCAGAGCTTTCATTTGTGTTCAAGTTATTCATGTGAACAGGTTTTTCGTGATTTATGGCGGCACGACGAGAATTAAATGACTTTGAACGTGGAATGTTAGGTGGAGCTAGACGCATGGGTCATTCCATTGCGGATATCGTTAGTGAATTCAACATTCCGAGATCCACAGTATCAAGAGTGTGCCGAGAGTATGAAATTTCAGGCATCCCATCCCATCATGGACAGCGCAGTGGGCGACCACCTGCTCTTAACGACCGAGACCGCCGACGTCTGTGTAGAATGGTCAATGTTAATAGACACGCAACACTTCGTCAAATAACTGCAGGAATCAATGTGGGACGTGTCCGATAGGCCTGTGCGGCGAGATTTGACTTCCTTGGGCTATGACAGCAGAAGACCGACTCGAGTGCCTTTACTGACAGCACGACATCGCCTGCAGCGACTCTCCTGGGCTCGTGAGCATATTGACTGGTCCCTAGACCAGTGGAAAACCGTGGCGTGGTCAGATGAGTCACGATTTCAGTTGTTACGAGCTGATGATAGAGTTCGAGTGTGGCGCAGACCCCACGAAGCCATGGACCCAAACTGTCAGCAAGGCACTGTTCAAGCTGGTGGTGGCTGCATAATGGTGTGGGCTGTTTTTACATGGCATGGACTCGGTCCTCTTGTGCAACTGAACCGATCATTGACTGGAAATGGTTATGTTCAGCTGTTTGCAGATCACTTGCAGCCATTCATGGACTTCACGTACCCACACAACGATGGGATTTTTATGGATGACAATGCGCCATGTCACCGAATCAGAACTGTTCGCGATTGGTTTGAAGAACATTCCGGACAATTCCAGCGCATGATCTGGCCACCTAGATCGCCCGATATGAATCCCATCGAGCATTTATGGGACATCATCGAAACGTCCGTTCGTGCCCAAACTCCTGCACTATCCACACTTTCACAATTATGGACGTCTATACAGACAGCATGGCTCAATATTCCTGCAGAGGACTTCCAACGACTTGTGAACTCCATGACACATCGAGTTGTTGCACTTCGCCGGACAAAAGGAGGACCGACACGATATTAACAGTCATCCCATGACTTTTGTCACTTCAGTGTATTTTAATTACTAACTATCGATGGGTATATAGAAGTCAAATTGTTTAAAACAATGAATCAATTAGAATATAATCATAAGGCTCAAATCTAAAATTTTCATTTAACACGTAGTTTAAAGAGAATATAAATGTCAGAGATAAGACAATGAAGTACAATGGGAGTCAGACAATTCATGTTATAAAGGTTTATAAAACAGGGTGGTTCTAATTAAAGTTTTACTTTAAAACGGTCATAAAAGGTAAACAACGGAACCAAATGTCATCAAACTTGGCAGTAGTTTGAAGGAGGTCATGAGAATTTCTTTTCCCGCAAAAAATAAAAAAACCCTCGCCACTAGGGGTGAAACGGAGATTATTAAATATTGTTAAGCAAAACAAGACATGAAAACCTCTATTAAAAATATATTTAAACATTTCTGAAACGTGTTTGCAAAGCTTGCTTAATCTGTGTTATCGCAAAAATCACAGTTTGTGGCAATAATCTGGACTACTATTGAGAATGCAGTAATGCGATTTAACTTGGTTTCAGAAAATGGTGGCATCCCAATGAACATGCTTTATAACGTGTTTTGAAACGATTAAACACATTTTAAATCGATGTCTTCTTTCATGTCCTATTTCGTTTAACAATATTAAATACAACGCCATTTCTCTCTAGGTGGTAAATTTTTAAACTTTTTTTTTTGATGGAAAACGAAATTTTCATAATTTTCTTTAAACATTACAAAGTTTGATATCATATGGTTCAGTAGTTTTCCTTTTATGACCATTTCAAAGTAGAACTTTGAAATGTATTACCACCTTGTATAATTTTGCAGTTCAGTTTATTTAATATATACGAATGTAAATTTATAAAGCAATATTTTATATAACTTTTCTAAAATAATACTAAAATTCATAAATATATATCCCTTTTTCATTCTTTCGTTTACACGCCCTTCATACACCGCCATGATCTAGGTTCAATGTATGAAACATCCTACCTAATTTAATGACTTTTATTTTTTAAATAGATAATGCGTTGTCTGCACAATATCAAGATTGATAATTGAGTGACTTTCTTGAACAAATTCATATTTCAATTATTTTATTTTTAAAATTAGGATTATCGATTATCAGTTTAAGAATTTAGCTTTAAAATATATGTGATAAAACTATTAAACCTAATAGAATTATAATTTAAAGAAATAATAATCTAAAATATATATTTACTGCAATTCTCTTCATCAGTTCCATCGCCGCAATCGTCCACACCATTGCATTTTTTCTCGTGTTTGAAACAGTTACGGTTAGCGCAGACAGATTCACCTGCTTCACAGAGTTCTAAAAAAGAGAATTGCTTTAATTATTATAGTATAGACAATCACAATAGGATTCTCAGAAATATTTTTTCAATAAACATCAAAATTACAATGGAATTGCTGCCCGTAGTAATGCTGGAGCTAAAACAAAAATGCAGCCTGCTGTTATAGATGCTTTCTTTCACTGCTGTTCTAGCAGCAGAAATTTGTTACATAGGCAGTGCCCAGAAGAGAGTGGCAGCAAGTTTTGATATCAGCAAGCTATAAGCAACGGACCAGATTATTCTGAAAAACCACCAGGTCCTCCTAATTCTGCCATGACAGCTGCAAAATTAGCCTATTTAAAGCTCTGTGACAGAGAATTATTTAAAAAATGCTTGAATGACCGAATGATTCCTTGCTGCCAGAACTCCTGTAGCCGTGACTAGACCCAGTCCTTCCCGTGCTCTTGGTCACCGTCCGAGTTGAAGCACTTCACCTTCAGATGTTTTTTCAGTACCATTAACTCCAAGGGGCACTAATAGACACTTCGAAAATTACGCAGGTCCATCAAGAACAAAACATCAGGGCTACTCACGGAATGGGTGGTTCTGTTCCAAGCTAATGCTAATGTGCTGATCTGGCTGAGTTCAAGTGGGAGCAGCTTTATCATCCTCCCTACAGCTCGGGCATGTCACTCAATGATTTACATGTGGCTGGCCGCTGAAAAAACATCTGGAAGGGAAGCGCTTCATCTCGGAGGTCGGAGGGCGAAGAAAAGGACGCTGTGAAGGACTGTGTCTTGTTACGGCTACAAGAATTCTAGGAGCAAGGAATCATTTGACTCGTTAATCAATGGGATTACTGTGCTCAGGCCAATGGGGAATACTTTAAATGCAATATTTATTTATACCCACATTGTAGTATCGTACCTTTTCATTTGAACACCTCTTGTATATACAGTAATAGTAGTATATATTGTATCATAGAATCTATTACTTTGATCCACTATTTCATGTATATTCAATTTGCTATTTTAAAATCATTGTCACTAAACATGGCTTCAATAATATTTTAAATATATAATATAATTTATAATAATAATAATATAATTTAAGCAATTTATAATAATAATAATATAATTTAAGCAATTTAATTTAACAATAATATAATTTATTACTTACGGAGATCGGGACCGGATTCGTATTCCAAAACAAATCCTCTACCAGAGCCATAGGAATGGGTATAAAAAGTAAGCGTAAGATCCTCTCCCTCATCAGAAAGTATAGGTCTCGGCAGTTGATTACCACAGAGTACAACGAGGGTTCTCCCTTTTCCATCGACGACAAGATTGTGATCGCATCCTTTTGAAGGATATAAATCGAAGTCCTTAAAAGTTATTTTAATCTTCTGCAAAGAATTTTAAAAAGTAAGTAACCAAGGGAGATAATTTCACTGTGACTTTCTTTATAATTTTAAATGATTTTTCACTAAGGACTTATTCATAAGTCCTTAATGAATCATTATTCATAACACAGTGCTTTTGTATCAGACAAAAGTAACAAGATATAATACCAAAAATTATTGTTATATTGGATTTCACTATTACTACAAAGTCTGTAAATTCACCAGGTTCGTTTGTAGTGGGTGTATGGTGGGAAAATAATCAGAAGGCCTCAGTAAAGAGCAACGACAACGTTTATTAAACACAAAGACACTGACTACAAAGACGACAACTATATACAGCTGAGATGTACACGCAGGACAGCACACAATAGCACCACAAGTAGTATTTAACCACAGCACAGAAAGCGGCCAGACAGAATACAACAACAAAGGGGATCCTCGGCGCTTCACTCTACGGTATTTCTAAACGGCTGAAATTCTATACTGAACTCGTTTTAACTGCACCCAATGCCGACCCACTGTTAAACGACTGGCTACTTCACATACAATTTGATGCTGATACCATAATAGACAACAGGATTCTGCCCACAGCTCAGTTCAGCTCCGAACAAAGTTGGCACTCCGCTACATCTCGAAGACTCGTTACTTGTCTACGACTCCGATTACTTTTCCAATTCTGATTCATTGCGGCTTAAGATAGCCTTCTCTTTATAGTTTCGGGAAGGCGGGGCTGGAGCCTTCTGAAGCCGGGGTTCCACGGCCTATACCCCGTCTTCAGAGGAGCCACATGCCATCCATTGACAGAACTTGCGGTTTTCTGGTCTCCCTGATGACCCGTCGGCTTACCGACAATTTGTCGGTAAAACTACCCAAGCATCAAAGAGACCAAGAGGGGTCGAAGGGGAAAACGCATCCTCGGGGCTATGGGGGAGTGTGATCCCCCAGTGGGTCGGAGGCTGATTTATGACCAAATCTGTGAAACTGCCCACCTTGGGACCCCGGCTTGAGTCCATCAGGTGTATCTCTTGTCCTATTGGATGAATCTTTAAAATTCTCAAAGTTTCCAGAATTATCTATTTTGTCACCAAATTCGTCGCCAAGACCTCGGATTACTGGCTAGGCACCCGAGCAGCATCCAATACAGATTATTGTAAATCAGAATTTCCAGTGATAAAATTAACCCTGATACGAAGCCACATTACTAGTTAGTAACAATACTTTTTTGTCTTTGAATATGTTGTTAGAAACGTAAACATTTCGGACAAATTTATAAATGGTCCATTTCGCTCAAAGGAGGTAGAAATGGCGGTGATTTGAAATTTTAATTTAGCTATAACTTTTTTTAACATTGAAGATAGAAAAATAAATCCAAATAGCTCAAATTGGTGCTTTATGAAGATGAAAAACTAATGTATTTAATGTCCTTCGGTAATTTCAATATCTTAGAAGTTAGAGCTTAAAAGTGATTTTCAAGTTCTAACTTTGACTGTTTCTTACATCAACATTTCATGCTGTAAATAATAACATAGATGTATAAGAATCTATCCTTGCTTTTCGTATTAACCACAGGAATTCTTTTTTTATTTTCTTATACTTAATATCAGTTTATCACTGCTCATCTGAAGTATATGCGATATTCATGTTAATACTGTTTTTAGCTATTATTATGTGGATTAGTTTAGTAGTAGATAGAATCGTTGAATCATTTTAAAGGGCTAAAATGGGAATTTTCAATTCAAAAGCGAACTTTAATTATGTCAAAAATGTATTTTAAATATTAGGGGCTAAAGAATTTGTGTTATAAGGTGGTAGCATGCAATATTAAAAGCAAAAATATAAATTAACAAATTTTTGTTAAGTTTTAGTTAATTGAAAATTAGATTTAAAAAAAAGTGCACCACATTTTTCCATTTTATCTCCCCTATAAAATTGCTAGTTAGTTTATCAAAATCACGAACTGATTACTCCGCTCAGCCGAAGAGCACACTGAAAAATTCAAAGACCAGACCGATGCAACAGTGATATTTCCGGTAACTATGATTGAGACCTGAGAGACGTCACCAGGCACTATACAACTCTACCCTAAAGAAGTATGTCCCGTCATCAGTGGGAGAACCAGACCTCCAAATTTTCATGTACCCACAGGGTTCACGAGAAGCAGTTACCATACCAGAAGCGGTAGAGTTAGTTTATCAAAAAAGTACGGATTAAGCAATGAAATGGCTCTATTTTTTAAAGGCTTACCTGTCCTAGAGGAGCTTTGATTTTGTATTTGCAATAAAAATTTGCAGGATAGGACCTCTTGCCATGAAACGGACTTGAAATCGTTCCCTTGACGGATGCGTCGTATGTATCATATTTGCATTGATAATCATCGGAGTTAGCATCTGCAAATATCAAAATACATTGATTAAATAAATTAAAGTTTTACACTGTCTTCTCAACATTCTTCTAACATGTAAAACGTACTTAAAATATACTGCTTAAGACTATGATACCTAAGATAGTTTTTTATCAGGTACATCATTCTGGAAAGTCCAAAGTTATATTTTATAGATAAGAACCCACCCATTCATCAAAAACAGTAATTATTACTATGTTCTTAAAAGGTTAATAAGCAAAAGAGATCTGGCTGCTATTAAGCAAATGCATGCTGAATATCCTTTGAGGATCTTAGAAATTCTTCCTGTCCTCCAAATCTATCTTCTTTCCCTATAAGTATGAAAGTTTTAAATTAGATTTTTTTCTCGTATTTTGTTGTTTACAATATTTGACATGTAGTGGCTTCTAAAACAATGAAAATAAACTTGTTTCAATTTTTAATATTTGTTAGTTTACGCTTTCAGTAGAAACATATATTTAATCAACTCTGACATATATTTTTAATTTTTAGGCTGTTATGATTATGATTTATGAAATATTGATCCTTCATAAGTTCTTTTTGATATATTCATTGAAAGATTTTATTATTATTTCATTCATAAGATTTTATTTCAATAATTTTATTTTGAAATTCTTTCATTTTAAACAATTTACCATAAATTAATTAACTTTTTTATAAAAGTTGCAGATGAATTGGACTGATTTTATATCATGATATGAATGAATGAAAACTTTACATTCATTTTCCTCCATATTTTATTTTTGCTTATATACTATTTTTTGAATGAATAGATCCTCTTTTAAAAAAATCAAAGTACAAATCAAAGGTGTGAAGTTTTTGCGAATATTATAAAATACTAACTGGTACCCGGCGCATTGCTGCCGCAGAAGAGATAATTTTAGAAATATCATTTCAAATTTGAAATAGTTTCCTTGTTTAATTAGGAATGATAGGAAGAATAATATTAATTTTAGTATCGGTATTAAGTATTCAAAGTTTTATCACAATCGAATAAGCGTTACGGCACCGCATAAGAGACATACAGACAAACATTCATTTTTATTTCTACCAGCGGGTGACCGAGCTCCGCTCGGAGAAAACAGGTATCGAAGCTAACTCGAAGATTTAAATTTTCAATTGTGATTTATCAAAACAATACATGCCATAAGAAAATTTGTGAAACCATTGGTGAAAAGACAACCGGTTAAAGTGCACCATTGTAAACTATTCTAAACAAAGTTAGAGTTTGAAAAGGAAACTATTCTATACAAAGGTAAAGATTGAAGTGTGTTGAAGTTCAATATTTTTGACAAATTTATTTAGAAAAACCAAACATATATACATACATAAGAAACATATTATAAACCTATAACAGCATAAACATAAAACTTTATTAGTTCGCCATATTGGCTATAGATGGCAGCACGTTACCGCTTGAAAATTTAAGTAGCCATTATGGCGAACTAATAAAGTGTGAAAATATCCTATCTGTAACTCCGAACTGCTCGACCGTAGCGCTTCAAAACCGGCGCCAATCGATTCCTCGTGGCTAAAAACCCCAGACCCCCAAGTTTACCGGAGTTTATTAATTCTGGGGCGATTTTCGACCTGGCAACCATTCCTCGTATTATAGTATTAGATAGATTACATAATTTTACTATGCCTATAACCATCCCATAAAAGCAAGTAATAACCATTCAATTTTATCGCATTCGAATGAGCGATACGGCTGCGCGTAAGAGACATAAAGACCATTTTTTATAGACATGCTTTACTAAATTTAGTAAGGACAAAATGTAAAAAATTGGTATGTATAAAATGTGGCTTTATGGCATGAAGTAGTTCTTTTAAAGCGGCTCAAAATTAGAATTAATTTATTTTTCAAGAATTTTTTAGCTTATATTGCAATAAAAAGTTATAAAAACCTAAATATCATTACCATAATTCATAGCATGTTTTATGTAGAATATTAATAGCTACCTGAAAAATATTGTATAAAAAACTTCATTTTTATAAAAAGTCTCTAAAAATTTTAAAGGCTCAAATTTTTTTAAGAAAAAAATTAAGCTTTATAAAAAGTTTTGAAGTTATTCAAAATTATTTTATGTGGAACAGTCATAGAAGGTTATTCTACATTACATATAGTCCAAATATAATTTATACAGTAAAAAAAATTAATATAGTCAAACATTAATTTTTTTTAATATTTTTTAGGTGGTACCACCTTGAATTCGGAAAATTTGAAGAGAAAGCCAGAATAATAATTTGTATATTTTCAGAACAAAATATAATTTCTAAAAAACATGTTTTGTAAATGTTTGCTGAAATAATATTACAAAATATTTAATAAGAATTTTTTTAACTTCTCATATTTGAATTAGAAACAACCAAGTATCATCTACACCGAACATTTTGCAAAAAAGAATTGCTTACTTATCCAAGTAACCAAAGTGATGAATATGATCTCAAATAGGTATAACTTGGAGCACAACATAACTATTTGAATTCATTAATAATGTCAGAGTGTCAAATAAATTACAGAAGCTTCTTTAAATAAAAGAAAAAAAATGCAGGTGAAGTGTTTCTCATTAGATTGAGAAAAATTTTACAGCTACTTAAGATAACGAAATGTGTATTCTTTTTTTATGGCGATTTCATTAAAAAAATGATAATATGAAAAATAGATCTTCTTTTGATTTCTTTATCTGAGAGGAAAATTCGTGAAATGTGGTGATAGATATTCTTCATTTTATTTGACATTTTTTCACATTACACAAAATTAATTTTTAATATTTTGATGATTAAAAACCAATTTATTAACACACACATTCTATTTCTCAAAATTCATTTTATTTTCATAAAGGTAATCAGGCAAGAAGTTGAATGCATACGTTAAAGTGAATTTCATATCATGCACCTTTGCAAGAAAAAGGCTTCTAAAATTTTGAAGATAACTGATAGTACCACACAGGTAGGCAAAAAATACTTACACACGTTTTAAAATAATATACTTTTAAATAACACCCGAACATTTC
>JAPMOQ010061359.1:3164464-3192394 GCA_026543055.1 Argiope trifasciata | reverse complement strand
AATCAAGTATATTTTTCATATTAAAATTGGAAAAGCGAACTTGTATGACATAAAAATTACATTACTTTTTATTAAAAATTACATTCAAATTATGATGAGAATTATTCTTTTTTGATTTCTCAGACAAAATTATCAGCTATTTTTAAATGAAAAATCTCAGTTTTTATTTTCTTTGAAAATTGGAAGCTATAAATTTCATTTGTCTTGTACAAAATGTGATACGGATTACCAATTAAATTTAGATATGATCAATACAGTGTTAATTGCGCAAAGGGGTTTATAGGAGCAAGCTATTATTACAATAAACCAGTGAGGAGAAAGAAAATAAAAATAAATTCTTACTGAAAAACATAGATCTAAAATGTATCTTAATAATAATTAAATAATAATTAACTACGAAAGATATTACTAGTTTACAATATGAAAGTTTATTTTTATGTTTCATACACCTGTAAACATTTAGATCCTTTATTGAAAGTAGCTTCATGAAATATGTTCTTGTAAAGTCAAAGGGCTTCTCTTTATTTGTGTGCAGAGCATTTAAATTTTTTTTAACTGGTTCATTGTTTTTGCAGAAGTTGTGTCTCTACTGAAAAGTCAAGTTGTCGAATCGTTATTGAATCAGATCAAGAATTAGACAATAAGGATCATTCGTTTGATATTAACCATTTTGACCGTATCTCTGATGAAGCTATACGTGGGTAAGACATACCAGTAACATTTGGATGATTTTCCTCTCTTCTTGTTTTTCTACAATTCTTAGACTATGCGAAAATGTTTTCGAACATTTATGATTTTTCATCCAAATTAAAAGTGTTTAGCGATGTAAAATGAACTAATTTCGTATTTATTTTTTAATGTTGCGAATGAGAGTTGTTTCTTCTATGCTTTCATCGCATAATTACGATTGATTTTTAATATTGAATCATCCGAATTTCTTTTAATATGTATATGATTTTTATGATTAATTTTTTAATTGTTTATTTTGAAATTTTAGTATGTTTTCAGAATTATTATTGCTTAATCTTGATTATTTTATATAAAATTTTGCCCTATCATATTTTCTCTTGATAAACTTACTCTAAATATGATTCAAAACATTTTTACGGAATATTATGATATACCACATCTTTTTAATAACGCCTTCCAATAGGCACAAAATAGAAGAATACATTAATCGAAAAAATTCTATAATTAATGAATGCTAATGAAGTGATCTTATGGTAATAAATTCTTTTTGAATTTCTACTGTGTTATCTGTTTACGAATGCTCCCCTAAAAGTTAATTTTCAAGAATTTTCGTTGAATTTTCAAGTTATTCTAAACCTTTGAAAAACAGACTATCGGTAACTTATATGACAAGATAATCTGCAATTCCGGGAAATTCCACTAAATTTGTTATGAAAATTAACATGAATAAATTTGAGAAATATTTTATTATTACATTTACTGATAAGTTTAACATACACATTTCTGAAATGTTTATAACAAAAAATAACAATTATGTGCAGGAATATGAGAGAAAGATATGTTTGTATTATGTGGTACAATAAAGTAAAAAGAAATCGCTTTTATGAAAAAGCAATATCTTTATTAAACAGCCAACAACTTAATAATTATAATTCTTCATAGGATATAAAAAAGTATACAAAAATTAAATGGAAATAACAAAAGAATATATTGAGTTAATAGGATTAGAAACAATTTTGGCAGATTGCGAACCAAATAGCCTAAACATTTAAAATAATAATTTTAAAACTATATAACATGTGTACTATAATGTTATTTATATTATAGGTCATTTTATTTATTGTAATTTATTTACTATTTGAAAGTGTATTTTTAAATTAGAGAGGAATATTTTTAGGACTCCTTTGGCAGAAAAAATTAATGCCTCCTCTCCAGAATATATCAAATATGAATGAAAAACTTAATGAAAATTTAGACAGTTCCATTCGATCAATTTTCAAATTTTACAACTCAATTCTGGGATTTTTTTCCAAAATGTCATTATTTTTCTTATCGTAACATAAAAATCCCCGTTGTTTTAACTGCAAATCAAACGAAAAAATAGAAGTTAATTAAATTGATTTCAATATAACACTTTTTAAAAATTAAACATATTTAAAGAAATGCAAAAAATGGTTAATAGCTAATTAACAAGTTTAAGTTCAGTAAAATACAGCCATTTATAGAATATGTTTATAGATTTATGGAACTTATATTAGTCTAAAATGTCCACGATTTATTTCTCTTATAATACAAGTACATGATTTTTATGTTTTTTGTAATGTGCTTGAATATTTTTTTCTATTTACCAGTATTAAATATTAAAAAAAGAAAAGAAATAAAAATTACTAAACAATGCACCATGAATGACTTACGAATGAGAATCAAAGGCTGAATTTCATAAAAATTTTAGTTACGACACATTTTCAGGACATTGTACAAACAAAGGTAAAAGTATAATTTGCAGGATTTAAAAAATCATTTTAATAAAATAAAAAATAGCTTTTTTTTATTTTTCAAGTGGCAATATATGGAATTAAAGAAATTAGAAATAAAGTTCAAGGGTATGTATTTTTAAACAAGTAAAAAAATTTTATAACAATTTTGATTAAGCTGGCGATTATATAAATTCTGAACTTATTCAATACATATTCAAATTTGAATTTATCTATTAAATAGTTATTTTTTAATTGTTTTAATTATCATTTATTATTATTTTTGTTTATTTGATAATGAATAAAAATTTAATTAGTAAAAAACTTTATCGGGATCTTTGAGATGTGTTATTAAAATAAAGTGTAATTCAAAAAAATATATTTTCCCATGCAGTTAAATTTAAAAATTTGCAGTAATCGATATTATCACAATCGAACATATGAAAAATTAAAACAAAGCAATGTTTAATATCTTTACCTTCAGGTTCAATATTAAAAGAATTTATTAAATTATTTCATTTATTAAAAGTTCAAAAATAATATTTTGAAACTAAAAACAAATCAATTAAATTGCTATATTAAAAATAATCTAAGACTGGCTTTCAATTTCAGTACAGGAAAATATTTCGAATTTATATTAAATTTTTACCTTTTAAGTCGGTTTAGTAGTGCAGTTAGTGGGTCCAGCAAAAATGAGTGAGTCTTTCATTCGATTGAATATTCACAATCAGATAATGTGTAGCAATGAAACTATATATTAATTTTCATCCATTTATTTATTTTTGCCTGTAAGAGGCTCTAAAACTGAACAAATTTATAAAACAGAGCTATTTCGGCGAATGATTCGTTTTCAAATGCAGTTCTTATGTTTTTATGAAAGAAAAAACTTTCTAGACCATCAATTGATCTACATTTCGAGCTTTCAACGCAATAAATCCAATATGGTCGGAAGAAATACTAAAATTTAGGCGATTACTATCCTTTTTTCTATCCAAGTGATCTTTCATTGCATAACTTTTTTTTCTTATTACTTTCTCTTAATGCTTTTAATTACTGCTCTTAGAACCGAGGGGGATTTATTTCCATCCCTCTACCATCCCTCATTCAGTATGGTTTATGAAATTTCTGAGCAATCCTTAAGCTTTTTCTAACCACTAATTCATTCTCTATGATGGAAACGTTCGCTGAATAAATGTATGACTCACTGCCTTTATTTATATCAAATCTGATGTCAGATTGATAATTTATTTCTAACAGAGAGTTCTAAGGCAAGGAAATCCAGTTTCTCCAATACTATTAACATGATTTATATATATTATGTTGTTATATCTTTTGCTTTTTAATACAAAGAATATATTGAAATATTTAGAATTCGATTCTAAATGTTGATTTTTTTTCTTCAAGTTTAACCATATAAACAAATAAAGAGCTATATTTAAAATATCCTTTTTCTCAATATTATTCGTCTGAAGTATACGTTTTTTTTATCGAGCATAAAATTTTATATCTGTAGATTATTCAGACAATAGGAAAGCAAAGACAAATAACAAATATAATTCAGTACTAAAATAGATATTAGAAAAATATGTAATATAATATGATATAGTGGTGCTTATAACATAAAAGTATCATATAACTGATACTTAGATTACTGGCACCACATTCAAGACATTTATTATAACACAATATTAGGCTTTAAAGAAACTATCAGTTCTGACTTGGGGAAATTTATAAGTGGAAACATAGATATAAAAGAGTGCATAAAAAATTTCTTTTATTATTACTGAAGAAAAAGAAGAAAAAACAATTAATTATTGCAATCAATATTAATAATGAAAAAATAGATACAATTTTAAATATTTTTTCTCAAGTGTTAAATACAAAATTCCAGAATGAAGTAAAATGGTGTTTATTATGTTTTGGAATAATCATTAAAATTACAGACGAAAAATTAAGAAAAATAATTTATTGAGTTATATCCGAATTTTTTTACTAAATTCGAAACTATGTTCTTTATTTGTTCGAAGGGTTGATTTCGGTTCAATATATTTGCAGGGGTCTAGTTCTTGAAAGCAGCGACTCCTCTCAAAATGAAGTCGTTATCAATCAAAGAATTGGGAATGAAGAAGCTGAGATACAGCGATCTAACGAAGATGCCACATTTAGTGACGATGACGAGGGTTATCTTGAAGAATATAACTTCGAAGTCGTATTTGGAGGGTAAAGTATATCAATGTTGTTTAAATTGTTTTCAAAACTTCCTAAATAAAATTTTGATTTGTTTATTTTATTTAATTTTTCCCCATTAAAAACGGGAAAGAGAAATTGTGTAATATAAAACTAACTTTGGATTTTATTGTAAGAATTATTGCTAAATTAAAATAAAATTTTCCTATTTGAATTGTTATTCGTAAAACATCAAAAATTTATTGAAAATATAAATTTCTTGTTCTATGAAACTCTTTTAACAAAAGTTTAACATTTCTTATTATTGTCTTTCGAATCTTAAGTATCTTTTGAAGTTTGATTTTTTTTATTTAAATTTTGATTTATTTGAGTTTCAGTAAGTGAATTCACTTCAAATACAATTAAATATATATTTATAAATTATTATTAATATTATGTACAACATAATTTTAATGTCAACTTCAAAACGATATAATATGCTAGAATATTATAATGGAAAAAGTTTTGTGATTGATAAATACAAGCTGGTAGATCTAACATTAAAAATATTCTTTTGAATTTGTATCGATTATAATCATATTTGTTATTATTAAAAGGTAGTTTTTAACAAAATATATTTACCCTTATTTTATACCTTTAGGTGAAAAGAGGAAACTAGAATTGCTTTTTTAAGAGCTAGTTCTAAAAGATTTTGGAACTAGCTCTTTAAGCTGAAAGACATATTAAAAGTAATATAATAAATTAAAACTGAATTTTAATTATACTGCTACAATTTGTTTATTCAAACCTTATTAGAAGGATTTTAAATATTATTTATTTATGCGAACTTTATTATACGAGTGAAACCTTTTAAAACACCTTTATAATAAACATTCTTTATACAAATAATTTCTAAAGAGTTAAGAAACAAGTTGAAAGCAAACAACTCGTTTTTAAACTGCATACGAATATACAGGGTGCACCAAAACAGTGGAATAAGCTTTTATTTCTATTTATATTGCACTAAAGTATATTCTTACAATTACGAAGTTTCGTCAAATAAACCGGGCAGTTTTATTAAATAATTTGGCGACTGTGGCAGTTGATACCAAAAACTGAAATTTCATACACCTTCGATAGTGTAAAAGTATCAATCAGTAAACTTTTCTCTTATATTTATTTATATACATACACAGTTTCATGTATAATACATATCCACAAAATTTGTAGAGATACGGTTATTTTTAAATTTAGAGGAAATTATTATAAATTTCGATGAAAAACCTTCAAGTTCAAATATTTATCAAGTATTACGTTTTCCGATAACCATGAAGTGAAAGGAACCTTTGAATCACACATAATGTTGTTCACTTTAATTGGTCGACATTTACTATTTCAACCTTATAAAGGAGAAACTAGAAACTGAACATTTAAGATATCGCTGAGCACTAATTAAATGTCGAACAAGAAAATAAAATTTTTATTGCACAATTGTCCGCCTTTTTGAAACAATAATATTTTCTGTAATAATGAATGTGTAGGGATATTAACCATTCATACTTGTACAATCATGTAGTGGGCCTATTTATAGAAGAATACAAATATTGCTTTCAGAATTTCGGGCATCTAGGAAGTTAGTTTATAGAATGGTTTATCGATAATAAAATATAGGATCTTCAGTTCTCCTGGAAAAAGTGGGAAAATGTACCTTTAAGTAAATGGTGCTGAAATTGTTTATTTTTCAAGTCACCGTGAAGCAGAATCGACATGTTTTTCAAGTTACCCTCCTACTGCAACACAAATAGTTATTCCAGAACTGAGCATTCCCAAAACAACAGTGTAGAAAATATTTTAAGTTAAGAAATAGCATCCATGGAATCCATGGACTGTCACAATAGTTCCATGAATAATTATGTCACTGATATTTAAAACTTTATAATTGTGCCCTTTTTCAGGTAAAATCAAATCCTTTTTTTCTTAGAAGTGTCATTTGAAAAGATAAATGCCGTATGAATCTAAAAAAAATATTAGTCTTCAAAACAATCCCTTTTGACTGTTGAAAAACCATTCTTCAAATAAGAAGTTCTTCAGCAATTACAGTTTTTTATTAATGTCTGGAGTGGCATTTTTTTTTTTCAATTTCATTGGTTTTTCCCTTTTGTAAAACAGTATATGAAATGGTTAAATTCAATTTAGTTTTGATTGGCGTTATATATGATTGACTTAAGAATGAATTGTATTTGGTATTACAGTTCTGCAGATCTTTGTCAACGAATTCACAAAAGAACCTGCTTTTAGGTCATGAATGATGAAATGAATTGCATATATATAAACGAATACAGTTTTATATGGGTGTCGAAAATCTTTATTATTTTCAGATTCTGCCTTTTTAACAATTCTTTGTATTATTATATTATCTTGAAAACTGCTGTGAAAAACCCTCTGATACACCTGTTATTAAAAAAATATTCTATAGGGCGGTATAAAAATTTAGTTTTCTTTAACCTTTTTAATGCTACTTTCTGTAAGAGCCATACCATTTTCTCACATAGGGGTACCGCATTTGATAAAACTTTAAAAATGGAAAATTCGAAGCTAACTGCAATAGTTAAAAAATAAAAGCTTCTTTCCCTGTTTTGGAACATATGCATACATACTACACTAATATGACACTTCCCCATTATCTTCTTATGACTAGTTTTAAACAATCAATTATAATCTATATTTATAATAAAGCTTAATGTGTGTGTGTGTGCGTGTGTGCGTGTGTTGGCGCTCTGCAGGCCAGACCGTTGGACCTACAGCTACCAAATTTGGTACATGTATACCTTGGAGGTCGGGAATGTTCACCTCGGAGCCCTTTTTTCGAATTTTCAATCAGAATTTGAATTAATTAAAATTTAAGCGAATTTTCGACGTTTTTCCACTATAACTTCTGAAAATATCATTGCACAAACATGATTTTTATATCAATTTAAAGATTAAAAAAATAGCTTTCTAACGGTATCAGTTTTTTTAAATTTATAATGTTAGCTTCTATTTTTAACGAATTTTTAAAGAAATATTTTAACCATGTTTTTATCACGTGACTGGATAAAATAAAAGAATGCCCTAAGTTCGAATAAAAAAACCATCATCACAAATAAAATCTAAAGAAATACAACTTTCAGCACGGGACTGGATAAAATAACATAAATATAAAAAGTGAGATTTTCTAAAAAAAATAAATGCAAAACAAAGGATTCTATGATCGTTTGCAATATCTAAATAATTAATTCAATAAATCTTCTTTACGGTAAACCTGATCAAATTTAGACAGGATATGCATTGGAATCCTGACTTAAAGGCATATTTCTATTACCGTTTGCAATATCTGTATCATTAGTTCAATATTTTTTTTTTCATTATAAAATGTGATAGTTTCTAAAAAAATAGATGCAAAGCCAAGGTTTCTATAAAATCTGCAAGAGTACGTCAAAGGGAAAAAATTAGGTTTTATCATCGTGTTGCCATCATTTTGACAGAAGTTCAAATTTAAAAAAAACTATCATCGCGAATTAAAAGTTAAGAAAGGCAACTTTTAGCACGTGACTGGATAAAATTAAATAAATATAAAATGTGATATTTTCTTTAAAAACTGCAAGGCAAAGGATTCTATGATCATATTTAAATCATTAATTGAATAAATTATCTTTATTTATACAGGATTGAATTTATACAATATATGCATTCAAATTCCTTTCCAATGGCCAATTTGTAAAATATTATTAATAGGCATATATATTTTTACTATATATTACTATTGTTACTATATACTATTAATTTGATTTAAATGAAGTAAATAATTACATTTTATGTTTTTTGAGTAAAACAATGCATTTATGAATAATGAGTTTTAGATTTCTTCATACTTTGCTCCGTGAGCCATATTTTACAAAGTATTTTTATTAATATTTTAAATAAAAGCTGCTGCATCAATCAGTCTTCTAAATCAATCATTAGAACTGACTGATTCAATAAATAAAAGAATATCAGGAAAACGCTTTCTTTTAGAACTTTCCGTCCATCATCTTAAAGAAAATATTAATTTCAGGCCAATCAATGCCCAGAGTTACTTCAAGGCTAATGAGTATGTGATTTAATTGAAAATTATAGAGCCCATTACTAATGGCGAACCAGCTGGTCGCCAAAGGCGGCTAGTTAAGAATAAAGAAAATATCAAATTTTTCTAGTACTTTTAGTTATAGTTTAAATGACAAAAAAAATATTTAAATCGTTTTTTTCTACTGAAAAAATTACTTAAAATATTTTTTCTAATGACAAATCTTTTTATATATGTAAATAGCAAAAAAAAAAAAACTCCTTTTATCTTCTCTATAGATCGGCCTTATAAATAATAAAAAAAAGTAATTTGAAAATAAGTAAAAGTTATTTGAATTCTTAGATAAATGTACTTGTTAACCGAATGAAGTATTAATTCACTGTTACTGATTAATAATAAATTTATTAATATTTCAGAAACTTTATTGCTGTTTTGCATTTGTTTATACATATTAGACGAAACAGAATTGAAAATATCCGGTTTTATTTCATTTTGTTCTGTATCTTTGTCCTATACAATTTCCTTGCATACATAATCAGGTAAGTGCAATTCTATGCATTTATTTTTCCACCTTTATCACAAGATTATTTAAATAAAATGATTTCTGCTATATATACACGAAACAATTCCAAATAGCACCGGTGTTTTATACTCTGTTTTTATATAAGACATTTTCTTTTAAATTCTGCATCAACTATTTCGATGTTAAGTTGCTATTTAAATTATTTCACTGTTACTTATTTTTTAAGGTAAATACCATATATTTCTAACGTACAATGGAAGTTTCTTATGAAGTCATATATTGCTATTCAATAAAAACTGACGTCAATTATTTCATTAGAGAATTTTTCTTTCGCTACTTCAAGAAAGATTTCTATTTTTAAAGACAAATATCTTTCATTTTTACAGTTATTTTAGTATGAATGTTTATTAATGCAATAAGTTACAAACGCCTATGCATTCAAAATGTGTTTTTGTCTATCTAACAATACTTTCGACAAAAATATTGTGATTGATACCAGTGCTAATGAAATGCAATATGGAAGTTAATTATTTTAAAGAATTGAAATAAATTGCACTTTTAGGGACAGTTCCTAAAAATATGATACATTTATGCTAACATTTTTGGTTTAAGATAAATATTCCTAATACTATAAAATGGTTGCTTATGCTGTATCTAATTTGCATTTGCTTTTTTTTATATAATCTTTCTACAAAATAATAGCAATTTCTCTGTTTATGTGCATGCATGGGCATGAAAATTCTGAACTCAATGTTAAGCAATCATTATATGAAATAACGAAATGAAGACAAATATATTTATGCTACTTTTTGCATCATTGTGTTTTCTATTCTCTCTCTTTCTGCATCACAGAAATAAATAAATGCCTTAGAAGTTATATTGCAGTCCAAAAATTGAATCCTATCTTCATTTCAAATTGGCTCAATAAAAAAATTCTAGGAGTTTATCTTTTTTATAAAATTTTAAACAAATTTTAATTTATTTAGATGGGGCTATGAGGATTTTGATGAAATATTGACGTTAAATTTTTTAATTATATTTCCTTTACATTTAAATCTGTCCTTTAAGAAAAAAAATTCCTTACAAGGCCGTATAAAAAAATTGAAATCCGAAAAAAAAAACCAAATTTTTTTAATTCAATAACTGGATTAACATTTAACTTAATTTATCAGGAGATCGATACCAAACTTAGTCTATTATCAGTTTATAGGTTTGCTTTCCCTGCTTAACTCCGATATTTTCTAAATCTT
This sequence comes from Argiope trifasciata, assembly GCA_026543055.1. Taxonomy (NCBI): domain Eukaryota; kingdom Metazoa; phylum Arthropoda; class Arachnida; order Araneae; family Araneidae; genus Argiope; species Argiope trifasciata. The sequence continues at coordinate 3,181,909 of JAPMOQ010061359.1, read as the reverse complement.
ATACCAGATTTATTTTAATTTTTTTTTAAAGCTTTATATAACAATAAATGAACCAATATCCAGAAAGTAGTTTTTGCCAATAAGTTTGCCTAATCTATTATATTTTTCACGCACTGACTGAAAAATTAATTTATTTAAAATAAAATTATTACATATGTGAATATTATTCAAGAATGTGTATACCATTAATGATTTAAACATAGGTGAATAGATTTAACTCATATGACCGCACAACTATTATCAAATTTTTACCTTCCGTAGACAATAGTTTTAATAATAATGTTTTAAATTAATTTTTTTCTTTCAGTTTGCTTCCACCGATTGAGCTACCAGATTTTCATCGCTATTTTCAAGGGTGATTTGAACACTACAGGAAATATAAAAGCTTTATATTTTATTTGATAAAGACATTGACCCAAATCAAATGCCCATGTCAGCTTTAAGATTTTTTCCATGTTCATTTTTGTCATTTCTTAATCTTTAAACATTACTATTCTTGTTCATATGTATTTTGCATTCATAAATTTTGTATGTGCTATTATCAAATAATTTCAATTTATTGTTTTAATGAAAAAAGTTTATTTAATGTGCTCGGATATGTGTATCGTTCATCGCAATTCTAGATAATTTTTACTTCCTTAATAAGTTTCTATTTGATTTAAACATAAATACATGAGAAAAACATTTGTTGGGAAACCAAACCGGATATATTAAAAAGTTTAAAACAATCTATTACAATTTAGGTGATTATGATAATTTTTAACTTTTCCTGTGACAAATGATGTTTTTAAATATTTTTTCCAATATTTGTTGTTATCATAAGTATGATTCTGCATAGAATGAAATACAGCTTAAATATTTTTTTATTTGAAAACGTATTAAGATTCTACTAATTTCATAAAGTATTGACTGTTTGATATTACATGATAAATTTGAAAATTACATGATATTTCTTAGAATTGTTTTCAGAAGAATCATTCTCAAAATTCCAATACATTACCTATGTGCAAATACTTAACAACTTTTTGTCATGTATTATATTAATTAAAATGATTTAGCCTGAATATGTCTACGAGTTTCTATTAAATATTTTATATAGTATCCCTCTATCTTCTCTTTTCTTTAAAATAACCATCTCCATAGTTTCTTGAAATATTTGTTGTAACCATCTTTACAAATTATAATAAACTTGTTTTCAATTTTCTAAATATTGAAAAATCTGTTCAATCTTCCCTATTTACCGGTTTAAGATCACAAAAATATATTACCTCATTGCTGCACACTTTTATTTATAATATCTTGCTCAGAAACTCCCTTTTTTCTTAATTATTTGTTATTACTTAGGAAAGCAGACATCATTTATGTATCTGAAAATGAGCATCACATTTTTTTCACACTTTTAACAAAAAAAAGTTTCGAAGTCTATTACATATGTTGCTTATCATGACTTTTCATAATTTTGAACCAGATCAAATGAAGATTTTAGCTGGTATTTGCACTGTGAATTTAATTTTTTTTCAATAAACTAAAAATAGAATAATAAAAGCTACCAGAAGTTTTATTGTGCATTAGCTATACACATATGTTCACACTAAAATCGAATCAAAAGATTTCGCTAATTCATGGAGGACATATCTTACAAAACAAATAGCTTATATTAGCAGAAATATATTTTCTAACTGACTTCTAAAAGAAAATGTGTAATAAATGTTTTAGCATACGAAAAAAATTAAATGAAAATGTATAATGAATGTTTTAGCATACGAAAAAGTTGAATCAAAATGTGCTATAAATGTTTTAGAATACGTGAAGAAGCTGTTGGATGAAAAAATATGGACATTTCTAGTTGCTATAATTATCATTTGAATTTTGATACCAACACGTTATGGCTTTCTCAAGACATGAAAAAACATGCACAAAATTAACTTGTACTATGTTATCTAGAACTTTTTTCAGTGTATTGTAGACGAATCAACAAATAAAGGCATCAGTAATATTATTTCCTTTTTTCATATGTGCTTACAAATCTCCTAAACACAATTCTGATACATTTAAATAACGCATACTTCAAAATCTTTTTTAATGTATAAGCAGTAATTTAAGCACTGTCTTTAATTTTTGTATACCTTTGAAAGATGACTTTTACTCTCCTTCTGTATGTATATGAAAAATTAACGCAAAAGCATAGCACTGAACTTTAAAGTTCTTATCATTATAAATATACGGCTTAAATATCCATATATGTGTAAATTCCTGCTTTAAGTTCTCAATGCAATATTTATTGATTTGTTTTAACTTTTTTCTTGGAAATTTTTCAAAAAATATTAATATTTTGTTTTTTTTAAATGAGTGAACAATAATGATTTAATTTTTTTTTATTTCACTTTGTGGAAACCTAATCAAAATAGACTTAGTAAATAATAAATTTAGTATCAAATATATAAGTACATTAAAACTATTAGTCTAATTAAATAAACAACTGAAATTCAATTATATGGTGGATTAATCTCATTAATTGTTATGCTTCATTTTGAATGTATAATTTGAGAGTATTTTCCACTTGATTGTCACATGTGCTAAAAATTTTAATGTAAGACGTAGCAAGTTAACTTAAATGAAATATAATTCAACTGATGTGCTGTAAAGCATCATAAACAAATATTTTAATAAACAATAATTTTTATGGTGAAGTTCTTTTAGCAGGATAACATTTTAGTTTTTTATTCTGGCATTTAAAATTAATATGAATTTCTCGATTAATTTGTGTTTGACTGTCACTATTGTTTGTATTGAATATATATTTCTGTTCATATAAATGTTTTTTTGCTATTATAATAACAAATTAATACTTCAAAATTTTATTCAAAAAATCTTTAAAACGTGTAAAAAAGAACTTCTAAAATTTATTACTACAGTATAATAGTGTAAAGAAATATGTTCAGTTTCTAGCTTCTTTTGGAGACTAGCCCTTGTATACTTATAAATTACAATGCATATTGCTTTTCCAAAAAATTTACATTTTGTTCTCCTGTTAGTAATTTTTTTATAATTTTATGTCATTTATTATATTACTTAAATTTTGATAGTGTTTACCATGGATGTATATACAAGATTGTGTTAAAATTTCAAACAGTGTTCTTTGATTTTTGTATTTTTCTTTGTGTAAAATTAAATATAACAGTTTTCAGTTCTTTTAAATAGTCTTTAAATATTCAACTTCTTCCAATATGATGAAATTTGTTCTAACATTTTAATGTGTGAAAACTGACTCTAATTTGTCATTTGCCATATTTCTTTTTGTTTCAATAAAGTTCTATACTTTAAATCTGAGTCTGACTTTATCAAGCATTGCATAGTTTCAAGTTCTAACTGGGTGAATTTATCGTTTATTGTATTTAAAAGTCAATACATATTATTAGGAAGAATTTTCTTTGATTGTTATATGTGCTCAAAATTTTCACTTAGACACAAAAATATATTTCTAACAATTTAGTTCTCTAATTACAGGTCGATTTTTTTTAAAAAAATAAGCTTTATTGCTAAATAAATATCGTGAAAAATACTATAAATTATTAAATATTAGAATATTTCCTCTTTTTGAAGTATAATTGTTCAAGTTCCTATCTCTTTCATTTCGTTCTATCATGGTATTTAAAAGCACAGAGTACTTGCTTAAAAATAGTATCTACAATCGAAGATACTGAAAAGACATTAGTCAAAATAAATAAAAAACAAATGCCTTTTAAAAAGAATATAAACATAATAAACAGTAACAGCCTGAAATAAATTATTAATATTACAATAAGTTAAAAATATGCTGGAATTTCAAACTAAACCTTCTAGCTTATTACAGGAGAACAGTATTCCTTGATTTTTGAATCCTGCTTTGTGTAAAATTAAATATATCAGTTTTCAGTTCTTTTAAATATTCTTTAAATATTCAACTTCTTCCATTGTAATGAAATTTGTTCTAACATTTTAATGTGTGGAAACTTGCTCTGATTTGTCATTTGTCCTATTTCTTTTTATTTCAATAAAGATATATACTTAAAATCTGAGTATGACTTTTATCAAGTATTGCATAGTTTCAAGTTCTTCTAACAGGATGAATTTAATGTTTATTGTATTTCAAAGTCAATACATATTATTAGGAAGAATATCGATTGATCGTTACATAATTAAACAAAGATATATTTTTAACAAGGCAGCTTTCTCATACCAGGACGATTTTCATAATCTTAAATAAATCTTTAATTTTATGGTAAGCTAAAAATATGCTGAAATTTGAAACAAAACCTACCAGTTTATTACATTAGGACCTCACTTTATGCACTGAATTGGGCCGAAAATCCTTGAATCTGCCACTGTTTGGTGGATACAATGAAAGTGTCATGACGCTCCCTCAAAACCTTAAGATAATATTTCGTAGTTTACCATAAGTTTGATCTATTTTAGGAGTTGATAGTACAATATAATTATTGAGCCAATAATTCGTGATGTAATAAAAATAATATCAGAACAATAAAACGTTTGATTGACAAATATATTGTATTTCTCATAAAAATTAGATCTACGATTTAAGTTAATTTTTGTTAATGTTTTCTGCATTTAACTTAGGTATTAAAGAATTTATATTAAAATGGGAACAATCAATATCTTTCAATTTACTTTTTCTCTAAAAAATTCTTGAAAAGTTCAGTGCAGTATATTAAGACACATAAAATACCAGCACGGAACCTTCTATTTTAACCTGACAAGTTACCGGCACTGCTTCTATGATTTAACGAGTCGCTGACGCGTTCACATTCGCTTTGAATTGAGATAAATAGAAAAGCTAATACTCAATACGAAGTGATAAAATACGTATTATAATAGTAAGTTATGATATAAAAAGTTTTATTATCTGGTATTGGTGTGAAAATAAACGAGTTCATAGAATTCCTTCATTATCAGCTTTTTTTGTTATCCGACCAGCCCTTCCTCCACATTAGGCAGGATACTAGGGAGTGTACTATATTTTATATGTTAAAATCATTAACAATTCTCTCTTTATATTTTCTTCTAACCTAACATTTTTCAAGAACATACCCAATTCCTTCTTGTTAATTAATTTTTCGCAGACTTGTCTTTAAAGAAACTATTTCAGTTTTCATCGCTCATTTCTACTTCTTCGTAAGTATTCAGAGCATTGTGAATTATATCCATTTATTCATTGATATTTATTCAAATTTCAACCTTTCCGAACGCCTGCGCACGATTTGATTTACAACGTTACCCTTCAACGCAACATCTGGTATTAGGTGTTTATTCCTAATACCGTTGCCTGTCTGATGCAGGGTAAAGGGCAGCGTTGTTGAGTTACTGCTCTCCCTTTCAGCAGGTTTCGCAGGAATTTCTAAGTGAGGTAATTCATTTGTTGGATTTTTATCTATACCATTTCTTTTTGAAGAGGTTTCGAGCAATAAATCTATATTTCAATTATCTACTTGCATTTTTCTTACTTTAGCTGATCTTTTTTCAATCATCATTCTGGGTTTTTTAATATCATAAATTCGATACATTTTCTTTCTGTAGCATATCCTAACATATTATACCACGTTGCCTGGTGCAGATTTTCAGATAAGCCTTACATCTTAATTTTTTTTAAATCTAACTTTGTTTTTTTTTTTTTTAATGTGCCCAAAATCCGAGGATAATATTTTCTTTTTTTTGCTTTCACGTGAAAGATACTCTTTCTAGAAGGTACGATTTATTCTTTCAGCCTTACCGTTATATTCGCAATTGTATAAAATAGGTTTGTCATGAAACTTACCTGAATTAGCAATATTGAATATTAAAATATTCAATTTCTTATTTACAAATTCTACGCCTTTATCAGTTCTCAGTTTTTTAATTCTTTTTATTACTTAGAATTTCATACTGAAATTCAAATTGAGAAAATATATCAAATATTTAATTTTTAAGTAATAAATGAAATACAAGCCAGAAAAATCAACCTCCAATACCATAAAATGTTTAGCGTCATCAAATAAATCAGGTTTATAGCACCACACAGATCAGCATGAATAAACGCCAGAACTTCAGAGTTTTGATTTAAACGAGCATTAAAATGAACTTTCTAGGATATTTTATCTAAATCACATTTAAAATAATCTATATCATCAATATTAATATGTTCATTCATTTTAGGCATATACATAGAACTTATTTGATATAATAAGTTGTGCAAAATCTCATAATTATAAGTAGAATGATTAGCGAAAAAACAGCAGTAAAAACCGAAATATCATTCTATAATTGACTAGTTGGGGAATTTTTTTCTTATTATTTCCATGGAACGTATCACTTCTTGCATTTTTATTTCTGAGCAAACAATTTTTGACTAAGTGATTTGGATGTAACAAATATGTAAATGTAACAAAATTTAATTTTTAAATATAGCAAAATTTTGTATTTGAATTTTTTTATTTTGAACTATCCGCCTTTGGCGACCAGCTGGTTCACCATGAGTAATGCGTTCTAAAATTTTCAATTAAATCACATATTCATTAGACTTGAAGTAATTCCGGGCATTGATTGGCCTGAAATTAATATTTTCTTTAAGATGATGGACGGAAAGTTCTAAAAGAACACGTTTTCCTAATAATATTCTTTAGTTTAATAAATTAGTCAGTTTTAATCATCGATTATGCTTCCAAAATATTAAATATGGATTTTAAGGAAAGCGAAAAAAAAAATTGAATTAATGATACAGATTTGCCATTAGGTCGGGATTTCAATGCATATCCTGCCTAAATTCAATCAGGTTTACCGTAAATAAAGAAGATTTATTGAATTAATCATTTAGATATTGCAAACGATCATAGAATCCTTTGCCTTGCATTTATTTTTTTAGAAAATATCACTTTTTATATTTATGTTATTTTATCCAGTCCCGTGCTGAAAGTTGTATTTTTTTAGATTTGATTTGCGATGATAGTTGTTCTTTTTTTAATCTGAACTTCAGTCATTCTTTTCTTTTATTTTATCCGGTCACGTGCTAAAAAAACATGGTTAAAATATCTGTTTAAAAATTCGTTAAAAATAGAAGCTTAAGTTTTACATTAAAACACATTGAGCTAATTTTTTAATCTTTAAATTGATGTAAAAATCATGTGTGTGAGATCATATTTTCGAAAGTTACAGCGGAAAAACGTCGAAATTTCGCTTAAATTTTAATTAATTCAAACTCAAATTAAAAATTCGAAAAAAGAGCTCCGAGGTGCACATTCCCGACCTCCAAGGTATACATGTACCAAATTTGGTAGCTGTAGGTCCAACGGTCTGGCCTGTAGAGAGCCAACACACACACACATTGAGCTTTATTATAAGTATAGATAAAACATTCCTGTTTTGGTTCCATCAATATGACTTGCTGGTGAATTCTAAGCATTTTCTTTTTCAAGGTGTTCTAATATTTCATTCATTCATTTATCGTGCTGAGTTTTCAGTATATCTAGTATTTTGAAAAATGTTCCTTTTAGATCGAGTACTGTATAGTGCACCTAGAATTTTCCCCCCTCACATGATATCATTACAGTAATTCAAAGCACTTCTGTTACTTCCTCTCTATCTTCAATAATGCAATTTCACTGAAGATTGGCATACTGAATTCTTTCATTCAATACAGGAGAACTAAGCAACATATACGACTTTTAACATTTCTTTAAAAAAATGACGTTAACTTACAATTATTTCAACAGTCTTGCAAAACATATGAAAAATATAGAAAATCAAGATTACGCAAATATAGAAAAATAATTTAATGTAATACTTTGTGTCAAATACTATCTAAATTCTCAATGATATTTTAAATAATCTTTAACTTATAGTTAGAGGAAGAAGAATTTATTTTAAAATAATATAATTGATTGTTTTTTTTTTTATGGATGATTGTTGGTCTCAAATAAAGTTGATAATGAAAAATATTTATAAATCTAGATTTTAAATGATTGAGAACTCAAAATCAATTCAACGCAGAGCTACGTCGAACAACAAATTTTCTGCATTGCAACCTTATTCAAAAGGGGAAAAAATTTATTCTCCTTTTTCTTAAAAAAAATAATAACAATAAATAAAAAGAGCCAAATGGAATGTAGGAGAAATAAGCGCCAACGAAAACATGAAAAAAAAAATCAGATCAATAAATCACATCAAAAGCAAAGAAATTTAGGAAGTTTATTACACAAAATAATAACAACATTATAAAATTAAACTATATCATTTAAGAGAAAAAATGATTATTGTTTAAAAGAAGAAGGATTGCTATTCAAAGCAATGCATTTTGAGTAAAATCATTTTCGTCATTCATCGTTGCTTGTAACGGGATTTTTTTTAAAGGAAATCTAGAATCAGCGTTGCTATTATCTTGGGAATAGATTTATGGATTGAAAGTAGGTGTGTAAACAGGTTTCTTTTAAATCATCGCTATATTATAGAAAGAAAAAGAAAAAAAAAACTTTTCTTTCAACCTTCTCTCTTCCTGTTTAGTCCAGGGTCCCAGGCATGCGCCTAGCCTTTAATCCGATTAATAGAGTCGATTAATGTTTTGGATTTTCTCGTATATATATTATGCATCGTAATGAATACAGGAATGCCTATACGTGCCTATTGTAAAACAATTGTTTATTAATAAAATATGTACTTTTATCACTCCCATCCATTTGATTTAATATATTTTAAATTAATTATATCACGGCGAGGGTGGAACTTGATGATTTAGGTGCAAATGTTCTCATCACATTAGCATAAAGACATTCATCAGTTTTGTATCAATTGGATGCGATCCATTTTGAAGTTATAAGAGAATTCTTGGCGGAGAATCTCGGTAATTTTGAACAGTCATGAAATTACAGATACTAATTCAGACAATCGTTCGATTATTAAAATTTCCCAATTTCATATACATGGGAAATACGATTTACTTAAAAGGCGTGATATCCAATTTTATCTTTAATTCAGTGGCAATCGGTATCAATAAAAATATAAAACTCTAGATGTAATCGGAATTTATGAGCTTTACTAAAGATCGCATAGTCGGCACAGTTACGCATAATTCTTCGAAATTCGGCTTCCTTTCTATTATTATTTATAATGACTCCCAGAATTTACTATCCTGTTTAATTGTATATATATCATTTCACTCTTATGCAGCTTTGATTATATTTTAAAGTCATCCTCTAAATTTTAATTATACGTCTGACAATTAAATATTTCCACATAAAACGTCTCATCCGACTGGATATTTGAGTTATCCAATCAGAATGCGTTGTAGTCAAAAATATTTGACTTTAAGAATTTTATAGTTATCATTTTAATTAAAGTATTTCCTACTTTTAATTAATCAATTCAGATATCAATGCAAATGCAAAATTTTATTTATGTAACATACAGAAACTGGGTCAAATATATATGTTTTTTTTTTTTTTTTCATTATTAACCTCAGTTGTACTAAATTAACAGAACCTTTCTAAAATTACTACTTTTTCCATATTATCGTTTGAGCATAGAAATAAATAAAAAATATGTAAAAAATGTTTTCTGGATAACGATATTTATTCATAACTAAAATATATTTTACAAAAAAATAGAAAAATTATATTAATGCTTATATTATATCAGGACACACCGCTCATATTGTTACGTCACTTCATAATTAGAGGAGACATTTTCTGATCATGTAATTAATTTTATAGCAATAAGTTGATTTTTAAAAAAACTAAAAAAAAAATTCTTGAAAGTATGTATTTCTTGTAATCTTGTGTTTTATAGTAAACATGATAATAAATTCAGGTAATTACGAGGGTGAGTAGGAATGTATGGATGCAATTTTAGGCTTCTTTGTTTTCATAATTGCATAATTGTTGTCGTACTAATAATACAACTTATTTTGCTTAAGTAATATATATATATATATATATATATATCCGCAAGAAAGAAGCAATTTTAGGTTGAAATAAATTAAAATAGATGGCAGCACGATAGCATATTGAACCGTTTGATCATTTCAGCTTGTCTATTTTACTTCATTTGAGTTCAGTCCATTATGTTTCCAGAGGCAGCGACGGTGGAGGGCCGGGAGGCAATTGCTCCCCCAACGGTAAGAAGTTGAGAATTTCGTCGGCAAAAGTCTTATTACTTAGCAACGCTGGTGTTGCAAAATTAGTATTAAAGAATATATTGGGTCGTTCGGAAAGTCATTTCGTATTTTTGTGTCAAAATGAAAAGAAATTTTCGTTTAATGAATAAATTATTTATTAAATTATAAAATTGCCATTCTGGTCTAATACTTTTTGGTAGTAACATGATTACACGCTCATAAAAATTTTGGTCTTTGCTGTAAAAAAAAACTGATCGAGGTTTTTTTTGGCCTCCTCATTTGAAGGAAAAATTTTGCAAATCAGTTCTGGTACTGATGTACTGTTAACACATCTTCTCCACACATATTGGCTAATTTATTTCTGGCTTGAACAGCATTTTTACCTTTTATAGCAAAAAAGAAAAAAATGACGAAAATGCTGTTTATTGCTCTCCATATTTAAAAGGGCACCATCCAAAAACTACAGCGAAGAATCAGCTGCACTTTTTCACACTCAAGCCTTGCTATATCAGCTCTTAAAACATAAAATGATTTTGCGGTTTAAGTATGAAATTGGGTGCGAAAAATGCAATTAAATCCTTTGTCAGGAAAAAACGAAATTACTTTCTGAACAACCTAATAATAATTTAAAATCCAACTTAGAATTGAAATATCACAAACAATCGGAGAAATAATTTAAGTTGGTAGAATAACAATATTTGACAAGGAGATTTGTGAATACATTTTCCTACAATTCTCTGTGAATCTATAAAAACATCATTGCTAAGTTAGGTTGATTGATTATCGAACATAAGATGGAGCTGTCACATGTTCAATCCATAGTTTGCTCCATATTTGGCATAATGACTGACGAGGTTAAATGAGTTTGGATTATTTTGCCGACTGTTCTTTGTCGATCGACTAAAATATCGGAGCGGCGAATGTTAAATTGAGAGGTAATCGGCCATCAAATTTAACTGTCGGATATTCAGACTATAGTTTGCATCACAATCGGCAGGAAAACCAACGAAACGAAAAAGTTAATAAGATAACGCATTTGGAAACGTTATAATTACTATTATTAGTGGTAGATGTATTTTTAATTAAGAAATTAATGCGACGGGCTCCGGTGACGTTTGCACGATATTTGGGAATACAAGCGATAAAATGGCATTGAATTAGATGTTATAGTTTGACAACTATTTTTGATTGGTCGAATAAGATACATACGCTACAGATTTCGGTGAAGGTCTGCCGATAGATTGTTGAACATAAGATGTAACTATCGTAAACATAAGATGAAACCTCATAGTTTGCTCAACATTTGGCATTATAACCGACGAAGTTAAAAATGTCGGATTTTGCAGACTATTATTTGTCGGACGACAAAGAAATCGGAATTTTGGATGTTAAAATGAGAGGTAATCGGATATCTAATTTCACTATCGGATATTCAGTCAATAGTTTGCATCACTTTCGGCAGAAAAGCTGACACACAGTATGCACTTCACTTGTTCAATGAATTAGTGCCTCTGTTTTTTCATATATTACATTTAAAATTATAACTATGCAAAATGCAATACAATTTTCCTTCTTTTTGAAAATATTAGTTTACAATAGCTATGAAGACGAAAAATATTTAACAACTAGCCCCCTTTGGCAACCAGCTAGTTCGCCATGAATAATGGGTTCTAAAATTTTTAATTAAATCTCATATTCATTAGCTTTGAAGTAACTCCGGGCATTGATTGCCCTGAAATTAATATTTTCTTTAAGATGATGGACTGAAAGTTCTAAAAGAACGCATTTTCCTAATAATATTCTTTAATTTTATAAATCAGTCAGTTTTAATGATTGATTTAGAAGACTGATTGATGTAGTAACTTTTATTTTAAATATTAATAAAAATATTTTGTAAAATATGGCTCACAGAGCAAAGTATGAAGAAATCTAAAACTCATTATTCATAAATGCATTGTTTGTCTCAAACTACATAAAATGTAATTATTTACTTCATTTAGATCAAATTAATAGTATTAAACAATATATATGCCTAATAATAATATTTTACAAATTGGCCATTGGAAAGGAATTTGAATGTATATCCTGTATAAATTCAATCCTGTGTAAATAAAGACAATTTATTCAATTAATGATTTAAATATTGCAAACGATCATAGAATCCGTTGCTTTGCATTTATTTCTTTAGAAAATATCACATTTTATATTTCTTTTATTTTATCCAGTCACGTGCTAAAAGTTGCATTTCTTTAGATTTATTTTGCGATGATAGTTTTTTTATTCGAACTTCCGGCATTCTTTTATTTTATCCAGTCACGTGCTAAAAACATGATTAAAATATTTCTTTAAAAATTCATTAAAAATAAAAGCTTACGTTATAAATTTAAAAAAAAACTGATACCGTTAGAAAGATAATTTTTTTAATCTTTAAATTGATATAAAAATCATGTTTGTGCAATAATATTTTCGGAAGTTATAGCAGAAAAACATCGAAATTTCGCTTAAATTTTAATTCATTCAAATTCTAATTAAAAATTCGAAAAAAGGGCTCCGAGGTGCACATTCCCGACGTCCAACATGTACCAAATTTAGTAGCTGTAGGTACACCGGTCTGGCCTGTAGAGCGCCAACACACACACACACACACATACACACATTGAGCTTTATTATAAGTAAAGATAACGCATACCTAAAAATAAGGAAGTGCAAATTCAATATCTTACTGCTTTTGAATAAAATGTACTCATTTTTTAATATAAATATGAATAATTATATGTTAAAAAGTTCATTTTTACACGCGCATTTTACATATGTTACTATGACATTTATAAGGGAAATAACTTTAATATTTACCAGATATTAAAGTTATAAAGTTTTCTTTGTACATTTTAAAAAACAGTCACATTCTCTTAAATTTCCATATTTTATATTGTTCTTGCGTGCGTGTTCGGAAGATATTTTAATGCCGATAGTTTGATTACAATCCTTATTTAAAGATTATCCTAAATATCGAATAGGTTGAGTGGGCTACAGCCTAAGGTCTCTTATAACTTCAATGGTATCGAAAATTTGTATTTAGTTTTTGCGGTGCAAAGACATTTCCTTTTATAGGGATATTCTACTTTAACATATTCTAAATAAAATCAACGTCCGTTTAAATTGCAGAATATATATATATTTAAAAAACTTATTTCATGTTCTCAGATTTCAGTGGTTGCAAATCAGTGATATCTTGTTCGTGCTTTAAGTTTCTGCATAGAGATATATATCACTATTTCAACTCTATGGTTAGCTGAAAGACTCAACAGATTCCTTTTAAAAAGAACATAGCCAGCGATCATAAAAGAAGAGTAAGGGGGAACTGTAACAGTAATTCGGAAAATAGTTCCATTTGTGTCATTGAAAAGGACATTCCTTTCAAAGTTTAAAGGGATAAACATATACGTCCTTTACTTTATGTAGAGGGGTTGACAATGTTTCGACAGCTTTCAGTTTATTCTCGTTTTCAGGTCTGTATTCATTAATTAAACTATTAGTTTATACCTCTGACTTTGCTTTCTATAAAAATACTTCGTCAGGAATAGTTTAATAATAATAATAAAACAAACTTTATAAAATATTATGTATATAACACTTTAAGGTTTTCATGGTTTTAATTAAAATCTGAATGCCAATTAAACCAGAATACTTTTTTAAATGCAGATAAAATTCCTTATTTCACAATCATCCGCATTCACTTAATTGTTTCTTAAATTTGAAAAAAATTTGGGTATAATTTAAAAAATTACTGTGAAATGAAACTGCATTATTGAAAATGAAGGTTTGAGTTTTAAGATGGTATAAATACAATTCTTGTAGAATAATTTATCCCAAAGTTACTGTAGAAAAACGATAACATTTCCTATGTATTCTAATTAATTGAATATATAATTAACTTTCATATTTTGAAAAGTAAACCTGTCTTCTCTCTTTTTCCCCCTTTGAAATAATAAACATATGATTTATTTCAACCCAGTTCTTTAGATCTATAACATAAATATACAGCCTCAGAGGCATGTATTTATATTAAGATTATATCTTTAATTTTCTCAACATATTGGCATTTTTTTTTATACCGAGTTTCTGAAGATAGCCAATTTTCAAGTTTCGTTTAATGAGTAGAGAACATATAATACACCGTTTTAAATTTAAAATGTCCCTTTTAATTTTTTTAATTTCTGTATGACTTGAAAGGAATTGTTTATGTGATTTAATTATGTTTGATTTAATTAATTATTTTATTTGTGTCTTTTTTATTCTTTGTATACTTATTCATATGTACAAATGAATACTGAATATAGATGGCGCAGTTTGCCCCAACCCTTAAGTATGCTTGGAATGTGAGGGGAGAGCTGTTGAGAATTTTTGTAAACAACCATATCCGGTGTTGTTGAAAGTGGTGCATGTAAGCACCCTCTCGCTCTCCGTTAGCGGCAAAAAAGTATCATTTGTTCGCTCATTATTAGCGGCATTTTCTATATTTTCAATATATATATATTATGTGTTTCCTTGTATATCTGTGATCGTCGTCCATGTTTTGTATATATACAGGGTGTCCCAAAAAGATTGAAACGCGCTTTAATTCTTTAACCGTTAGAGATAATTAGGTAATGTAATTTGAAAAAATGTTCAAAATAAGATAGGAAAGAAGATTACATTAAGAAAAAAAATCCACCTATGAATTTTAAAAGGTTACACTTTTTAAATTTTTATATAACCCCTCTATGCAAATTTGGTCAATTAGAAAGTTTTTCCTTTCCATCCCAGAAGACCATTAAAAAAAACTGCATAACTGTATCCTTAAAATTGAGTGAGTTATGCGTAATTGAAAATTGAACGCTGTTTTTAGTGACCATATACCAAAATGGAAATGTAAATTTGCAACAATTTATAAACACAAATTTTTTTATATTATTTACAAAACACATTTTTGCGTATTTACGGTAGATTCACGATACAGTTACAGAATTGTCTTTTGTTTTAATCTTATCTGGGACAAGTAATTTTATGCCATGTATTCTAAATTTACATTAAAAATTTTATAAGACTTCGTTGAAAATCAATAAAAGCCATTTGACAGATTTTTATAGCAAAATTTATGAAAAAGAAAAATACTGTTAAATTAGTCTGGTAGAATTTTAATTCTTTTCAAATTCATCACATTTATGTCAAACCGATATTCTAACAAATTAACTGCCAGACGATTTTTGCCTTTCATTTAACTGGAATTAAGCCGCTTCTAATACGTGTATATTAAAGTTTTTTTTTTATTTATTTTTAAGTTACATAAAGAAATGTAACTGACTGTAACTGACCTTAAACAAAAGATAATTAATGCATGCAATAATATTACAGGAGGAGAACTCCAAAATATTTACAGGAGCATTATTAGAAGAGCCCAATTATGTATTGGTGTTGATGGAAAACATTTTGAGAATGCTTTATGATTCGTGTGTTTTTAAATGTATTTTCGTTTTATTTATTATTATTTTTTTATGTTATACTTCTTACAATCTTATGTTGTCAAAACTGTTTAACTCCATCAATAAGGACTCTATTTAAATGCCATTTTGGATTTCTTTTACACTTATTATCTTTTTTTGATCGAAGAATTTCTATTATCAATTTGGATATGGTCCCTATTTTCACCGACGAAAAAGTCTTTCAAGTGGTATGGAAAAGTGACATAAGTCAATTTTTTTTCTGTGTTATTATTTAAAAAGTTTTAAAGATACAGTTATGAAGTTTTTTTAATGGTCTTCTGGGATGGAAAGGAAAAACTTTCTAATTGACCAAATTTGCATAGTGGGGTTGTATAAAAATTTACAAAGTGTAACTTTTTAAAATTCATAGGTGGATTTTTTTTCTTAATGTAATCTTCTCTCCTATCTTATCTTGAACATTTTTTCAAATTACATCACCTACTTATCTCTAACGGTTAAAGAATTAAAGCGCGTTTCAATCTTTTTGGGACACCCTGTATATATTTGTGTGTGTGTGAAAATAAACGAGAAAAAGTAAAGAAGAATTTTTCCTTGGATTAAATACACACACAATCCAGAGCTATACATTGTATACGCCTAAACAGGAATTAATTCATCAATTTTGTATTTTCTCTATCTATTACAAGGATTTTCTTTTACAAGAATGTAACATAATTCTAATTAAAGAATTAATAAGTAAATAATAATTGAAAAATGATTTAATAGCAAATACAAACAGGTATAAAAACAAATTATTGGAGAGTAACTCTTGCATATTTTAACCTTTTGTTCCGCTTTCTTTTTTAAAAATGAATAAAACTCTTTTATTCTTTCCATCTCAATTATGAAATTTCCTTTTTCTGTAAGAGATATAGTATATTGCTTCATGAAGGAACTTATCAAGCAATTGAGTTCATTGAATTACATTTAAAAAATTTCATTTTTAATTTCTAACATATTAGCAATTTTAAATATAGATACGCGTTACATACCGATACAAGTTATAAAAACATTTCAATAATTACATTATTCAGATCATAAATTATTTTATGAAATTTAAGAGCTGTCATATTCCTATAACAAGAATACAAATAATTCGTTTCTGGAAGAAAAAAAAATTGAACCTCCTTTTCATTCTTTCTTTTGAAAAATGTACCATCTTGATTTTCGTCAGCATCGGAATTTGAAAAAGTATTCTACATGATTCATGAGAGTTGCTCCAAGGAAAAAAAGATCGAATAGCTTTTTGAAAAACTACATACATTTTTTAATGTCAGAAACATGTTTTTTTTTTCGGTATTTTAACTTAAGAAAAATATATATACTTCTGTAATTCAGATATTTCCATATTCTTCAATGCATATATTTAACGTTAGAAAAATATAAACATAAAAATTATAGTTTATTGAGTTTTCTTCCTCCATGGTGAAATGCACGTCTTTCTAGAATAAATTCTTATGAGCATTGTTCTGAAGCTTTTCTTCTTTGTAAACAACTATAACCCAATATCTTATTTGTACCAGGAAACATTTACCAAGCTCTTGTAATTTGATACTGCTCCCTATCTGTTAAAAGGGGGGCTAAAACAGGCTGATAATCTTAAATTTATGGCCGACGGAATTTAGTTGTAAAATCATTCGATCCCTTCACCGCCGATTGGTTAAATATCTTAATCAATGGTTCATGCACAGAGAAAGAAAAACCCCTTCTCTTCTTCAAAACAGTTATTTTCAATCAAAACAGATATAAAAATACTACATCTTATATAGAAACCTGCTTTGTATG
>JAPMOQ010061359.1:3139403-3164364 GCA_026543055.1 Argiope trifasciata | reverse complement strand
ATATATATATATATATATATATATATATATATATATATATATATAAACTCTTTAACATCAGTATTATTCGATTTACGTGAGTTCTTTCTGTTTCTAATATATTAAATTTCAGTGAATCTTTTAAAAACGATTATTTTTTTTAAAGTGAGCTTAACAATCGAAACAGAGTAAATCATTAGTATATAAATAATAACCATAAATTGAAATGGAAAAATATGCTTTTCAGTTAAATTATTTAAAATTTTGCGAATAATATTATATGTATGTGCGTGCAATAATAAATTAATAATTAAATTTCTATCGCTTCAGCAATTATTTTATTTCATCATGAGATTTTTAAATAATGTTCAAATTTATTTACAACTAGCCGCCTTTGGCGACCAGCTGGTTCGCCATGCATAAAGCGTTATAAAATGTACAATTAAATCACATATTCATTAGCCTTGAAGTAATTCCGGGCATTGATTGACCTGAAATTAATATTTTCTTTAAAATGATGGACGGAAAGTTCTAAAAGTACACCTTTGCCTAATAATATCCTTTAATTTTATAATCCGTCAGTTTTAACCATTGGTTATGCTTCCAAAATATTAAAAAAAATTTCGATGATGTTGCCAAAATATTAAATATGTTTTTTTAAAGAAAGCGAGAAAGGGAAAAAAGTATTGAATTAATGATACAGATATTGCAAACGATTACATAAATATGCCATTAAGTCGGGATTCCAATGCATATCCTGTCTAAATTATATTAGGTTTACCGTAAATAAAGAAGATTTATTGAGTTAATGATATAGATATTGCAAGCGATTGTAGAAACCTTTGCTTTGCATTTATTTTTTAAAGAAAATATCAATTTTATATTTCTTTTATTTTATCCAGTCACGTGCTGAAAGTTGCATTTCTGTAGATTTATTTTGCGATGCTAATTTTTTTTATTTGAACTTCCGGCATTCTTTTATTTTATCCAGTCACGTGATAAAAACATGGTTAAAATATTTCTTTAAAAATTTGTTAAAAATAGAAGCTTAATTATACAATAAAACACTGATATCATTAGAAGGCTAATTTTTTAATCTTTAAATTGATGTAAAAATCATGTTTATGCGATCATATTTTTGAAAGTTATAGCAGAAAAACGTCGAAATTTCGCTTAAATTTTAAATAATTCAAATTCTAATTAAAAATTCGAAAAAAGGGCTCCGAGGTACACATTCCGGACCTCCAAGGTAAACATGTACCAAATTTGGTAGCTGTAGGTCCAACGGTCTGGCCTGTAGAGCGCCAACACACACACACAAGCACACACATTCAGCTTTATTATAAGTATAGATATCAAAGCGGTATAATTTATTTGTAATCTGCTTTCTTGTTATCTTCTTTTCATCAAAAAAAATACTGTCTCTATATCAAAATTATTGGTAAGCATATACAATAATTACTACTTATTATAATAAGTTTTTATTAATTATATAAGCTAATTACCGTCGAATATATCCTGAACAGCAGTCGGGAAAATGCTGCAGCCGCCTCTGTATGTTTCAAATATATTATCTTATAAAATTTTGTGTAAAACATTACAAAAAAATTGAGAGTTTCATAAAAAAGCCATGTTTTAAAAATATCTATTTAGTTTTTTTTTTTTTTTTTTTTTTTACAAACATAGCATTATCTCAAGTCCCTTTCGTACGATGTGAAAATGGAACAAGGAAGACGGGAGAAAAGGTGCATCTCAGGTCCTCAGGAATGTGTAACACTTTCTTATTGACCAATCCCAGCTCGCGAAAGTATCCCGCTTCTTGTATCCATGCCTATGATCAATATAATCGTACATGTGATTGGCTATCGTTCAAATGCCGATTGATTGTGTATGTTTACATTTCGGAGATCAACAATAAACGTATGTCAGATCCACTCTGATTAATCTTTAAACCATTGTTATCTCCCGCTTAAAATAATGGTTTGAATTTACACAAAAGTATAAAAGAATTTCTTAACAAATGTTGATATATGTAGGATAGTAAACAAAAATACAGTTCTTTTTATCATGTAAATAATGCCAATCTATTTACGTTTATTTACAAATTTATAGTAACATATAGGATGATTATGATTTAAAATACATTTGTACGTATCACCAATCAATATTATGTTTAGATAAAGGACTTTTTTTTCAATGTATTTCAAAGATTTTATTTTTTTAGTGATTTTTTTTCTTGTAGAGCATGCAAAGAATGCTTTCAATCAATATCATGTTTTCACAAGTATTAAGTCATCATTTTTGATAATGATCATCAAATTCATAATTAACTATCAGAACTTTATTGCTGCAGATGTCCATATTTCCTCAATTTTACTTTCATCTTTTTACCTTCAACCCTCCCCCATTGTTTCAGTAGCACTTAGTTCCCTTAAGTCCAACTAATTGTGGACATTTTTATTAAATAATTAAATACAAATTTTACCTAATTGCTGCATGACAAGACTTAATAAGCATTACCCTTTTTTAGTTTATTTATTTATTTTGAATTCAAATGAAATATGTAGGAAAAAATACTCACATATTGAGCACATTCAAAGCGAAAAGGAAAATTTGGATTTTAAAAATAAAAAATCAAGTCTTTTTTTTTTTTTTCACTTCTTAAAATCGACCACACAGATTCAGACATTAATTTCTATTATATAGCAATTGCAGCAGAATTAATCAAGCAAATGTCTTTCTCAAACTATAATGTCAAGACAATTTCCGAATTATTTAAAAGCTATTTCAGTATAAATTATCAAGATCAAGCAACTCATGTATATGTGAATTTGCATTCAAATATTTCAATACCATCTGCTTTCACTTTATTTAATATTAAAAAATTTAAAATATTTCCAAATTTCAGTAAAAGGCATATTTCTAAAGACATGCCTGTATTTTATTCAATATTTTGCAATATATATATAATGTAATTTTAAGTAGCCATTTTATATTCCTTCAAAAAACAAATTTTTTTCAACTTATTTTTCTCGATTGGTTTGAATTAGTTCTTTCCGTAATATATGTATCCAGTACAAAAATTTTCATTTTCCATAAAAGTTAAATATGCCAATCTATAGAATACTTTATTTTTGTGTAGTGTCGTCCTCGTCATCTGACCATGGTTCACAAATACGAGGTCCGTCCCAAAATAGCCCAACTGCTGCTTTGAAACGGGGCGTTGATACAAAAACTTTTTTTCGTGTGAAGGTGAATATTTTAAAATCCTTTTATGGAAGGCTTTATACAGATGTTTGAGGCCTGATATAATGCACTTAGGAATTTAATACAAAGATTTAATCGTTAAAGATGTATAAATTATCATCATATGAAATTAAAATGCACACATGTTACATTTTTTTAAAGGATTGAGAAATTATGTATGTTTAAAGTAAACTATACAGAAGTTTCTTACAAGCATAATAAATTGTACTTTGTTCATAATAATTTGTTTTAAATACAAGTAAAAAATACACCATTCAACAACGATACTTCTTCTTGTTGACGATTATTTTCATGTTAAATGAATGCTTTAAAATTTTAGTTCTTAAAATATCACTAGTTTTATATAAATCGTCCTAGTTTTATATTAATCTGCAGTTTCTAAATGTTTACATTGCATTGCAATTTCATCTATATACATACACCTGTGAAACAAAAAAAGAATAATATTTGATTTTCAATTTACTCAGGATGCATAGCGACTTGAAAAGTGCTTAAATTTCGAAACCATTTTAAGCACATTAAAAGCGCTTAACTTTGAGAAAAGGTCCTTAAAGAGTGCTTAATTTTCTCGTAAAAACAAAGAAAACATTTCGGGTTTATTATTCGGGCACCATTAGTTTAACGACATTTTATAGGTTAAAGAATAGCTTTTGAATTTTAAAAAAATCTTATGTTTGCTTGAATGTAATTGTTAAAAAATAGTTTCTAAGAAATTAGTTTCGGATACAGTTTATAACAAAGATTTTTATTATAATTTAATTCCAAACGATAGCGCTTCTTCGAATCGTTGAATCACATTGCTCTGCAGCTAATAAAATTGTAATAAAAGAAGGGGGGTGCTTTCTTTGCTTTTATTTATAGTTTTAAATAATTTTAGACATTATTGAATAAAATTCTTCATTTGATAAGTTTCGTTAAATTTTGAAGCAATTTGATAGTTTGTCTCACTCGGGCATTATTTAAATGCTTCAATAGGAGTTTTTACTTTCTCTATAGAATATTTAGAGAAAATATTGTAATCGTCAAAATAATTCGATCTTGAAAATTTATGTATCTATACGTTTCATACCTCTTAGAATTCGAAAACACATTTCCGGAAAATGTCTGTCTGTGATAAAAATGACAATAAATAAAACCTGCTTTGAGTTGGATGGATGAAATTTGGTATACGGTCTTCACGTCAAACGTATATTTCGATCAAATTTTCAGCAACATCCATTTAGAAGACATCTGTTTGTCTGTCTGACTGTTCGAATATAAATCAGCAGGATAACTTACAAAACGAAGAAAGCAAAATAGTTAAAATTTAGTACACAGATTTAGTATCTATTGTATAAACATCTGTCAAATTTTGAGTCAAATCTAAAAAGACATTCGGCACATATCCATCTGTACTTTCTGAAATATGTAAATGCTATAACTCAAAATTATAGCAAATTTGGTATGTAATTTAAGGATTATAAGTGTTGTTTTGAGTCACATTTTTATTTAAATCAATTGGGAAGGATGCTTCTATAATCGAAATTTCCTTTTCGGATACTTTTAACCGCATGCCAGAAATTAATCCCAAAACATTTGCACACGATCACACAGTAGAATAAGTAAAATTGTTTAATTCTCATCTAGTGATAGTATTCCGTAATATACACCAATGCCACACAAGGTACTTCCGATGATATAAAATAAAGTTTTGGGGAGACACTCTGGCTGATTTATTTCCGTTTTACTTCTAACTTCAGAGCTGATTTTTTTAAATACTTGTTTCCGTTATTTATGAAAACTAGGACTTGTCAAAGCATTTTCATTTCTTCGGAAACTATATTTATCATTTCTTCTGCCATTTCTTTTAAGTAAGAATTTCGGCTTAGAGATTAAAAAGCTGGTTTTCATTAAATTTCAGGAATGTTAAACGTTCAGATAAGACCTTTACTGCACTTTAGTAATAATAAACGATAAAACAATTTCTTTTTAGTCTGATCATTTGTTGAACGCTGCTATTATGTACTATTAAAAGTTGCTTAAAAAACTTATTTGGAACATGGCATTGTTCTATCATGATTTCATGGCATTTCGGCCAGTTGTATGATGATAACAATAGGAATGTATTAATTTAGCTTCATAAGAGTGCAAATAAAATTACTTAATAGAATGAGTACTATTTGAAATGATTACTAATACTCTTTCCACCCTAACCACGTTGGATTTTAACTGTTGTTGCTTATATAAAAATCAAATACAAAATTTGCGGTCATGTTGAGCTTCTACATCTTTATGGCATGTTCAGAAAATGATATATCTATATGATAGTTTATTTTTATTTTAAGAAATATTGAAATAGCTCACAGATCTCTGTTGCTAATCGTATGAAATTGACTTATGACTTTATGAAATTGAATTATTAGGAAATAAATTACTTGGATAAAAAAATTCATACAATTAATTCCTTAGACTTGTTATGCATTTAAAAAAACTTGTGAACTCTATAATGAAACCTCATTTCTTAAAAAATGAAAATGAGTTTTCCACATTTAATTTTACAGAGTTTTTCAAATCCAATATATTTAATTCACACACACAAAATGAATGTATTATTACAGCCTTCAAATTAAATTTGGTCAGGAAAAACTAGTCCGAAAATAGTGTTTATATATTATAATTCCTTTTTTTTTTCTTTCAGAATTTTTACAATTTTATTACTATTAATATAGTACTTATTCTTTCTGAATTTCGCAGGTAAGAAAATAATACAATCAGCTCTGCCCTTGGAGGGAAAAAGACAAGAACTTATTTTCTCAAGCTGAAAATTTAAAAAAGCAGGCAGTGTAGTCATAAAATCTAGTTTTCACATTCTACCCTTTCTCTCTTCCATTGAAATTTTTCCCTCACACCCTATGAGCACTAACAATCAATATAAGCATTTGGCAGAAAATGTTTTACCACAGAATGAGCCAATTCAATTTTTACTATATTTTAAAATTAGCATTTATCACATACTTATTTTTCTTATAAAAAATCTTAACTCACAATTAAAAATTTTAAAATTACATCATGAAAAAAATACTTTAAAAAGATGTTATTTATAAATTTTGTTCTTAACTTCTCAGACATGACCTCTTACATTGGATACTGGCAATAAACTAGAAACATTTTCCAAAAACCATTCAGTCAACTGGCATCAAGCAAGACACTGCGAAAATGGGACGCCCCCCCCCGGTAGGAAAATTATGAGACGGGTGACAAAATGTTCAATCATCGTAGGGGAGGTGTGGCCATCTAGGTTTGAGGGGTCGTATAATAAGTTCGTTAATATTCCACATTCATGAGGATTGAGGGTTTGTGTAAACATTTATAAATCGCAAAAAAAGGTCACTTCTTAAATAGACAAGACTGATATTTTAAGAACAGAAGAAAAAAACCCTAAAGAGGCGAGATAAAGTCAATAGTTGAACCAAACGGATGATTGATATTATTGTGAATTTAATGAGGACATTTTTTTCTTTTAAAAAATAATATTTGAATGTCAGAATAAATTCAAATTTTACACTCCGGGGAGAAGATTTTCAAGGTTTAATACTTAGTTTATTCCAATTTAATTTATAATTAAATGATTAATTCAAATAAAAAATAACTTAGTCAATTCCTTTTAACTATTTAATGAAAAAAATTAAATTCCTTGATAGGTAGACTATATAATTTCTTTTTAAAAAATTAATGAATAAAACTGCAAAAGAAAGCATAGATCATCAAAGAAACAATTAAATGTCGATTTTCAATCAAAAATATCTAATTTGATAAAACTTTATCTATTAAATTAATTCTTGACAAGAAACAAAGTTTTTAAAACTCCATTAATTTAGAACAATATATTTTGGTATTAATAATTAATATTTAATAATATTTTTGATTAAATTAATATTTTAATTATATGTTAAATTATATAATTTATTTAATATGTTGATTAATTAATAATTTTAATAATAATTCAATAATGTTTTAATTAATGTTAATAATTTAATTATGTTTTAATTAATTAATAATTGTAATAATAATTTAATTATTTTTTAATTAATTAATACTGTAATAATAATTTAATTATGTTTTAATTAATTAATAATTTTAATAATAATTTACTTAATTTATTTTTAATTAATTAATATTTTTGATTATACTTATAAGTATTATTTCAATACTTGTTTTGTAACTAACATCAAACATTTTCATTTATTAATTACTGGTTGTTACAATATTTGTTTAAAATAATGTAAAAAATGAAGGTAAACATATGAAAGTGTAACCTGCAACATATTTTAAAACTCTCCAAATAAATATATTTTTTTGTCGTGTCCGTGTTTCCACGGAAAGGGAGTGCAGTAGTTTCTGAGGATAAAGACCCCTGAGCACCCAGAGGGCAGAAGTCTGACTTGTAGCTCAACTGGCGATGACACACACATTCGCTTGCACAGCCCCTTTTTACGGGGGGGGGGCACATTCACACGCCTCACAGACAGAACACAGAGTAACAACCATGCCCGAACCGGGACGCCCAGATCACAGAGAAGACACGCTGCCCCTGTGCCAGTACGCCGGGAATTAAATAAATACTTCAAGATATACAATTTTTCCAATTATTTTTAAGAGAAAAATTTTTGCTTTAGAAATATAAGAAATTCATTTCGGAATTACCTCAAAACTAAAACATTTAGATTTGTGAAGATAATCGTGAAAAAATTAAATTAAAGCTTAAAGTACTGAAAGTTTGCAAAATAATCTGAGTATTGGATTTAAGAATTGTAGTAAACTATATAGAAAGGGTACTGTCTAATAAGAAAGATTCTTTGAAATTAAATCTTATTTTGAAATTAAATAAGCTAGCTGGAAAGATCTTTCCAAAACTTCATCCATGCTCTTTAATAAGGGCGTTATCCCTTTTCCTATTCATACATAAAATTGCAGGTTCCTAAATTAAGTCTTGTATCTTTATTATAATATTCGCTAAGGACGTTTATGAAATATAAATTTTTTGGGTAAATTTAGAGTTTTTACTGAATCTATCGCGTGATTTTAGACCTTTTTTAAAAGAATTGCTCCCTAGCATACTTTAATAGAAACCGAAAATAAAATTTGTGTTTTAGACGTATTTTTTTCCCAATCCATTAAAAACAAAATTTGATACAAAACTACAAACGCAGTCAGAAATTCATAGAGTAAATAGAGTTTCCATGCTTATGAAAATTCTTTTTCTAATATACGAACAACAGATGGTCACTCCCTTGGTTCCGAATGTGACAGATATCTATACATAACATGTTAAATCTATGTACCAAATTTTATCTATCTAGCTCCAGTCTTTTTATCATGTTAATTTATATTCGCACAGCTGAACAGATAGACTACATCTGAATGGATTTTGATCCAAATTTGGTATAAAACAAATTTGTTGTAAATATCATGATCCAAATTTCATTTCTCGAGCTCAAAGCGTTATTGAGTTATCGCGTTCCAGGACAGACAAGCAGAAAAAGTTTATACCATTTGTGTGTATGTGTGTTTTGTACGCATTGAGGTTTAAAACGGAGAGATTCGTCAAATTTTTGAGTCGAATTTTTTAAAGATTGTACTCTATACTTCGTTAATGAGAAAATAAAATAAATCTTTATTATTGCTGTTGTTTTTAATGTGGGCTGTTTGTTTATTGCTAGAGGGCCGCGGTGGCCCGGTGGTAAAGTCTCGGCTTCGGAACCGGAGGGTTTCAGGTTCGAGACTCGATTCCACCGAAGATCCGCCGTGTGAGGGGGTCTCTTGCACGTTAAATCTGTCAGGCCAAAGTCCTCCCGCTGGTGTGGTGTGGTGTGGAGAGGGGGGTGCCACTTCAGTTGTCGTCCTCGTCATCTGACCGTGGTTCAAAATTTCGAGGTCCGTCCCAAAATAACCCTCGTGTTGCTTTAAACGGGACGTTAATATAACTGAACTGAACTGATTGTTTATTGCTAGTGTTTAGAACCTGATTTCATAGGATTTCATTTATGTTTATGAGGTACATAGAATTATATTTTAGGCGCTTTCTATAAAATTTTATTATCTAACTCCTATACGCTATTTTATTTATCTTGTTCGCTTGTTCTCAAATAGTCCTACAGACTTCCTAAGAGTGTATTTGTTCAAAGTTTTAATGGAAATCTTCAAATTTAGTATAAAATCCATGCGTCAAATTTTGTACATATAGCTCAAATTGTTTTTCAGCTACGATGTTCTAAAAACTTGTTTTCAAACTCAGGAAGATCTGTAACGCAGACAGTAATCAAAATCATGACATACAATTAGCTTAAATTTTATTTATTTATTTTCGAGAATTATAAATCTATGCACTATCTTCATGTACAAAATTTTATCCATGGTTGTTTCATTAAATTTGTAGATTTCTATCAATTTTGAACTAAATCAGGAGGTATGTATGGTTGTTTGAGTGCAGGCGAACAAGTAAAAAATGTAGTACAATAATAAGTACAAAACTTAGATAAATAAATTATAAAAAATTATAGAAAGCACTTAAAATATAATTCCATATCATACTTTAAGTGACATCTGAATGCGATAACTTAAATCAAAATAAATAAAATTTGGTAAGTAATTCTATTACTAAAATTGCAGCCCTATTTTTCAGTTATATTTGGGATTCGGGGTCCAATCGGTAGAAGAAACTTTACCTAAAATGCGTACACAGTTTGCATAGCTATATTAAGAAGCACAATACTCTCATTTATAGAGCTCGGAAAATAAAAATTTGGACACTCCTGATGTATAGACCTTTATTAAGGTGCATTTTTGTGGCAGGAGAAAGGACGATAACATCATTATTAGAGAGTATACGAAAACTTTACGGGAAGACTACTTTTGTTAACATTAAATTAATTACATTTTTTTAAAGTTAAGATTGCGACTTTAAAAAATATATTGATTAATATGAATATTCGGAGTTAAAATCGACAAAATTCCCCGAATTACAATAAATTATCACCATTGATATGATGTGGAAGTTTGAAAAAATGGTAATACTTGAAAAGTACCGATAAGACTTTAAATTAATGCTTTAAATTGAGTTTCTTGCAAATACTAGTCTCTTCAGGAAAAAAGTTTCGATTTCCATTTGACAGTTTATGAAGATAACATTTGTAACGATGCAAATTTTCTGAATTCGGTTTTTGAAACTTTCACTCAGTAAACCAGAAGGCGTTGACAAAATTTGTTTATTAAGCAATAAAAAATACATTATTTTATTACTAAAATTGTAATCCTTTCTTTTCCTTTTTTCATGTTATAATTAGAATTCTGGTTTCAATCGTTAGAAGAAATTATCTCCAAAAATGCATATACGATTTTTCATTACTCTCAAATACGGGGCTTCGAAAATAAAAATCTGTGTTTTTGCGATGTTTATGACTTTTCATCTTATGCTTAATGTCGATGAAAATTACTCAAGAAAATAGGATTATATAGGTCGAAATAAAGTAATCAATAAAGTTGATCAAAGTAATTAAATAAGTTGATAAACATAGTGTTAATATCACGGAATTTTTCCATTATGGAAACAGATTTAAAATAAATTTGGACCCAATATACCTTTATATATATATGCAGGTGTCAAATTCCATTCCAAACTGTTTAGTAGTTCTTGAGTTATAAATTAATTTTCTTTGCTTAAAAATATGTAATAATTAAGCAATAATTATTCAGTTAATATCATTATGTGTTCCCTGCTTTAAAATCTTATATAACGATAATTTTTAATTAAAATTATCTTTCTGAAATTCTTAATTTATGTCGACTTCATACATAGGAAATGTTATTTTGTATTTAAAAAGAAGCATTTTAACACAATTCTGCACTTTAATCCTTTCACAACTATACTAGTCATAACTTCAGAGTTAACTTCATTAAAAAATTTGATGTGTTTAAATTATATGCTTATAGTTTTTTTACAATATATAAGCACAAATGATATTTTGCTTTACCAGTTTTATTCACAGTCTGCTTTAACAATGTGAGCCCTGACCGCCCAATATCGCTCCATTCGACAAGGGCCTAACTGAAACGCTTCGGGGCGGCGAGAAACACTTTTCACCCTCAGTAACCGCTTGAGTTAGGCCTCTGTCGAATGGGGCGGTCAGGGCTCATATTGTGAAATATCTCTTTGGAATCAATATTCAAAATTTTCAACAGGTACGTAATAAAAAAAAAATGAAATACGTAATTAGCTGACATCAAAATATAAATATCAATTAAGTGACATCCAACTACAGGTATCATCAAACTTATATTCATTTAATTAAAAGGATTCTTGATTCATGGATTCAATAATTTATTTTAAATATTTATACAAGATCTTGCTCTAATTGCATTGTAAAGTGATTAACTTTTTCATAAATTCCTCGCATTATTTATAGCAAAAAATCGAACAAGGTTTACATGACAAGACCTTACAAAAAAAAAGTTTTTCTTTCTAGAAATGTTGACCTATTTAAAAAATTTTATATAAAAGAAAGGCAGACTGATATCAATGCTTCCTTTGCACGAGGCACCTTCAACTACCCCATTTCTATTTCAGAAAATAAGTTGTCATAGTATTAATTTCAAAATGATACAAGGTGAATATCAATAATTCTGTATCTAACAGTGAACTTTTGTCATGTCAAGTGAAAATAATTGTTCATATGTATAATTACTTCAAAACAAGAAAATAATTTTATATCTCTATTTTTATACCTGTCTGGGAAATATACATTAGATATGTGTGTGTGGAAAAAATTTCAAGAAATGAATAAAACTACAATTTCAAGAATTTTAAATCCTGAAACTTGTTCCATACACAATTCTCAGCTTTACAATGTTTTTCCCCTTTTATAATTTTGATACATGCAATTTCTACCGGATTTGTTAAAGAGCTTGATTAAGAATTTTAAAAATTACAGGAAAAATGTTTTATTTATAATTATTTTGTATACTGTTATGGCTACTGGACCATTAACATATTTATTTTGTCTCAGATTGTTGTTTTGAGAAATAAGATATGTGATAGTTTAAAAATAAATCAGTTGTTCACATTTTTGCCTTCAAATTTCTAAAACCATTCATTCACAGAATTCCCAAATAAATGTATACTTGCATACTTCTAAAAATTCTCATCAAAAAAGTAACCAATTCAAATAAGATTATTTTAATTTTTATCATTAAAACTGCTTCTGCCATATACAAAAAATGTTATTATTAATTATAATGTTCTATATCATTTAATGGGGTTTCTCATCCTGAGTGCTGAAAGAAATTATAAAGTAACGAGCATATATATATGTAGTCTCTTATTTAGTGATTTTATTACAAGTTTATGTTATTAATATAAACATTTTTACTAGACAATTATCTATAGATGTATTTGTGAGAATATATTTTCTAAAATTAAGTCATATTTCTGTTATTTATTAGCATTCATGCAGAAGTTCTCTTATTTCATGTCATACCATTTATATTAGTGCAGCACATATAGATTTAATTACATAATACAGAAGTAGGTAGGTAATTATTAAAAATAAAGGGTCTTTTTAATAAAGCAATTATCATTTTTAATATTTGCATATTTTTGTGTTATGCTTTTGAAATGGTTAATATAATTTGAAGAAAAATATTTTTTTTTTATTACCAATCTTCCTTGTATACTTCAGGTAGCAAAACATATATTGATATAAATCTTTAAATATTTCTTAGATTTTAAATTAAAAAATGCCTTAAATAATCATAAAAATACATTTATTAATCAGTTCTTTTATAACATATAAGTATCATTTGATGCAAGGTAAACATTTTTTAACATTTAATATATATTTTCATACCATCAAAATTATTTTACTGTCAGAAAAAGAAGGAAGCACATTATTTATTTATTTTGATCCATTTTAAAAAAAATAATCTTTTATAATTATTAAGATGAATGTATGTGTGTTTATTCTCTGCAGGTTACATCATCTGACCAACAGTGCTAAATTTGGGACATAATTGAAATTAAATACAACCAATGTCCTGACAAACCAGCTATATCAGAAACACATTAATAAATAATAAAGTTGATAATTTTAAATTCTTGCATGATTTTTTTCAATGGCTGTATTTCACACACATACACAGCTTTTGGAATATATACTTTATTTAGATGTGCTTGATTTTGCAATGATCAAATTCTGATTACACATTAATATTTAGAGCTCAAAAACCTCATCATAAGGTTTACAAATTTTTTTAGCAAATAAAAATATTAAAAACTATTTTTATTAATATAAACATATTCATTTCAAATCTTAAAATAACAGTTTATGTATATATATATATATATATCAGTTAAGTGCATATTGTAATGAAAAACATTAACAGGTCAAAGAAAACTCCAAAGGCATTGTGCTATCTATAACAACTGAATAAATGAAAGGTATTTTAAACTACAGAAACTTTCTTGCATTTGTTCTAAAAAATATCATGTTTCATATTTATTTTGTTTCATAGATACATTAAGAAATATGTTTCCCTAGATTTAGTTTGTCAGTGAGAGTTAACCTATTAATTTGAGCCTTTGTTAATATCACAGCAAAACATTGGAAGATTATTTTTTTCCCATGCATGCATAATGCATTTTTGCACGTTACACACCTTTTGTGTGTTGTGTGTATGTAGGCATATATTGTTGAAAAACATGTTTAAATTATTTAAAAACTGGCCGAAAATAATTTTTTTAACAGTAATATTCAATAAAAACAAATTTTGGTTATTGCCAAAAACAAATACAACAAAAGATATAGGAAAAATTCTAAGAAAGTGAATAAGACTTTTAAGTTGGCTATTAATCAATAAGTTTATAAGTAACAAGAAAATGTAACAATTTTAATTTAAAAAATTATTACATTTTCAATTCCTATATTAGAGGATTATTTCATATGCAAAAACCACTTTAATTGAATTTTCATTTCCTATTACTTGAAAAAAAAATCAGTACATATCAGCTTACATTAAATACGCTTCCTGCATTTAAAAAGATTCTTGAACATTCATGACAATTAATTCTCCATTACAATTTCAATGCAGAATTGGTTACTTCAGCTGAATCTGAAATACTTAACAGAATCTTTACTTACTGAATCTGAAATACTTACAGAATTAACAGAACAGAACAGAACCTAAAAGTTACAAGCTTAATTGAAAGCCAGAAAATATCTAGACAATAAAACTGAACCATTGAGAATGATTCCTTTATTAGAAGACAAAATAAATAAATTAAGGTGTTTTAATAATGCAAGCAACTACATGAATACTTATCAATTTATTCAACCCTATAAGCAAATAAAAAAAAGCACACACACTTTAATATCTGGAATTCATGCCATAACTTTTTAACTTATATTACAGATTTAAATTTCAAATACTTACTAGGAAGTCCAGTTCTCCATTCTCACATGAATTGCAATACCGATAATTTGCATTTGATTGTTATTGAAACTGAAATAAACAAGGAATTTTCCTAAAAGTTAAAAGCTTAATTGAAAGCCAGAAAATACCTAGACAATCAATTAAACCCAACCATTGGGAATTTTATTTATTTAAAGTTTAAAATATTATTGGTGTACAGTCTGATTCCAATTTTTTTTAAATTACTTAAAGAGGTGTAGTGAGCATACAATGCTGAAAATATCTATTCAAAATAAAACTAGTATTTTAAAATGTTAAGCCTACAGTTATTTGTACAAACATCAGTGCTCTAAAAGCAACTATATCAAAATTTTCAATCAATGATAAATTGTTCAACTTTTGATACACATAGTAACTAATACAGACACCACAATTAAAATCATCTATTTGTTTTACATGAGGTGGAAAAACAATCTGCCAGTGGCTATTTGAATTGAGCGAATTATTTAACACTGTACAAAAACAGTTCATTAATATTGAGGCACCCTTATCTGGCTTATAACAAAGTGGATCAAAATATTCGAATATTTTATTTTTCAAATCAGCTATAATTAAAGTCCAATGGGAACTTAAATTCATAGGAATGATAAGAAAATCAAAATATGCTATTTCTCAAATCCAAGGATATTGAAGAATGTTCGTTTGATTAAAAATCAAACGAGAGTGTAAAGATTCTATTATTTTGAAATTTGTGTATCTTTCTAGTTAATACAAAATTAAATGCATCAATAACTGAATCATATAGCCAACCTTTTTTGAAATGTGATGATATTGATTTGATATTTTTCTTCTTTGACAGTAACAAATAGATCTGAAGATTTTAGCATATAAAATGAAAGATCAATATTATTATTAGTTAATATTGTAGCAGTGGGATTTGTGACATAAAATTTATTAAATCTATGAAACACATTAAGATTAATACATTCAGAATTTTTATTATTACTGGATTTTAAATCTGTCTCTTGTTCAAAAAGATTATTTGGTTCATCAAGAAGTTCTTCATTTAGTTTTTGCTTCTTATTACAATCTTTACGCGTCAAGCAGTTCCTTTTTTTTCTATGAGAAGTTTTTAAAAATTTAATTTTCTGATTAGGAACAACGTATAATCGAGGTGCAACAGAAGCAGAGTTATTTTTAAGATTCAAAACCCCACACATACCAGCTACTAAATTATTCAAACAACTAACTACATTATTTAACACGATTTCTTTAATATGAGGAATTTCCATTAATTCTAATATTTCCGAACATAACTTTTTTCACTCTGCCTCCTTTGATCTGCACTTCTCATTAGTAGATAATGTATTGGGATTTAATTTTTCACTTAAAATAGAATTAATTGTAAAACTATTTTCATCAAATTTATGAAAATCATCAGTTGTGTACATATTAGGTTTGGAAGACATTAAATGAATTTTATGCATATGTTTATACAAGTTGTTGCAGTCTTCGCAAGAACAATGATACAAATAACTGCACAGTGCCGCAAAATTAATATTTAGACAATTAAAGCTGCAATGATCCAATAAAACACAAGCATCTGTAATTTTTCTTACTACATATATCTTTCCTTCTACAGATTGAGATTTAACCTCCCAATGATTGTCATATTCAATAACATCTATATCCTGAATCTTTACTGCCCTGTCATATTTCTCTTTAACAGTTTTAGTGAACTTGGAATGAGTAGGAATATTATTAATAACATTACAAGAATATTTTAAAAATCGATCCCTTTCTATTCTCAAAAGAGCTGAAACAAGATCATCTATTCGCCTATTATATTTACACTCAAGATATATTGTTTTTAATTGATTGTGAAAAGATTCACAATAATTGTTAGTGGCCACATGGTATTACCATGTGGAAATTGTCTAAAATAGGTTGCCCATAATTATTTTCTCCCAGAGAAATATCTAACAAAATAATCAATAAAATTTCGGCATTCATTTAAATTGCCATCAATAAACATTGAAAGTTTATTTACAAAATTTATATCAGACACTTCTTTCATTATTTTTACAACTTGTGTAACATTTTTTGACAGTGAAATTCATCACATACTTTTGAAATTAACTGCCTTTTCCAAGTGCAAAAAAGATTCCATTGACATAATAGATGCTTAATATTTGGACCAAATAGTGAATTAAATGCTTTAAAGGAATAACCATCCTCATTGGTCACTACAGTATTTACATTCAGATCAAGAATTCGACAATGTAAAGGTGAAAATAAAACAATTAAGGTATGGTAAACTAAATCATTAGTGATAAAACAAGCAGTAGGATAACCATACCAATATTCATCCTGAAAATGCAGAGAATGAAGATAAAAGTCAAAAAAATTTGTACCATAAGTTGCATCAATAAAAAGAATTTTATCTGAATGCTTAACCAACATATCCTTTTGTGCTTTAGTTTGTAAACCTAAGCAAAAGAACTATCAGAATTTGGCAAATTATCTAAACTTCCAGGACCCCAAATTGTTTTTGATCAATGAAAAATAAATGTTTAAAGTTATGCAATTAAATTTAGATACAATTACATGAAAAAACAAAATATCAAAAAACACTGGTCAAACTCCTAGTTTACTCTTAATCCTAATTAGTATGTTTACTATTAGCTTAATTAGTGCTATCTTAAAAACAATAGTTTTAAGTAAACTAAGAAAATTATAAATAAATGTTCTTAGAGAGATTAAATAAAGAAATAAACAAAAACAAGGCTTTTATGAGTTTTCTCCAACGTGAATCAATTGCAGATTCCTTAATCCTCAAAGACTCAATGAATACTAATGAAATGGCATGCTTAAAAACATAATTAGTGACACGTGATGTTGACAATAACAAGATACACAAGTTCCTTCTATAGCCTCGGGGAGACAACTTCGTCACTCAATTTTTCTACCGACAGTAAATTCCGCAAAAATTTGTTGTGTAGTAAATTATATAAAGCATAAAACTAGGAAACAGTATTTTTTAAAAACCTTTCTAAAAAGTTCACCGACACTGTATAATTCATCTTTTTTAAATACAAATTTTAAAAGTCATAAATAATTTTGTTAAATAGAAAATTTGTTTCCATTTTGATACTTGTTTTATTCTTTCAAGTTATAATTATATGATATTCTCTCAGCACTCCACCTGTCAAAGAAATAGGTGAATTTTATTAAGTTTACTGATTTTATATACTACTACAAGCACTTATAAATTCGTTTCACTTGCAAAATTTAGAAAAGAAAACTATATATATGGGAGACATTAATAAAATTAATTGATAACCATAGATTAAACTATTTGTTAACTATGTAAAGAGGAATCATTTAGCAATAAGTATAAAAGGAAAAATAAAATAACAGATAAGTCATTAAAAATCAGCAATTTGCAATAAGTATTAATATAACATATTCTTAAGGTTTTGTTTCACTTCAAAGTGTGAGAAAACTCAACAAATCTTTATGCGAGTTGAAAGTTTAAAAAAAAATCTCAGCAATACCTTTGCAGTTTTTTTTAACAAGCATGACAAAGTGATGAAATGTGCAGACAATGAATAGTTAATATAACATAAGCTTCTAAATATCTTTCAACTATCTGCACCTAAATAATTTTTATACAGATTTATATACCTCTCCCCATAAGAATGTACTCTAAACAAATGAAATACAATTATTTTCATATTATCCATTTTCATTTTTATATACAACACAACTACAACATCGAAAATGTTCCATTTCTTAGCTGTCATTTACTGCTTTATCTCTTGAATTCTTAATTAGATGATTTCTTGTATATTTTTTTCCCCCTTAAAGTAACTTTCAAAAAATTAAAAAAAAAGCCAGACATTTCTGGATAATCTTTTCAGTTAAATCATTGGGAATTTGTTCCTTTATTTTAAGGCAGGGGAAAATAAATTCATATACATACAACATAAACTGCAGTGTAAAATATTAATATTTTTTCTTATAAAGATACATACCATTTTAGAAATAATGAGTTTTTATTGATATAATAATTCAAATTACATTCAATAAATGACAAACCACATTTTATAAACCCATTAAAATGAGACAAGAGCAGTTTAGTGTAATACAATAATATATTTAGATTAAAAAGTCATCTTTAGTTCATTACTTCCATCATGAACTTGTTTTTTTGTTTTGAATATATGATTAAGTTTTTGAATTTAATAACTAACCTTTTCTTGACACCTAAAATTCTAACTAATTCCATTTCCAAAACTATCTATTCTCACTAAGATTAGCAATAATTTACATTAAATCTTCTGTGACACTAATAATAAAAGAATTTCCTAAATATTAAACTTAAGAGAAAGCTAAAAAATATTTAGCCAGTCACTTCAAATCAATCATTGGGAATTAATTATTTAAGGTGTTTAAATTTAGAAGGAATAATTCCCATTAAGTAAGATTACCAGTTAACCAAATTTATTATTTTTAAATTTTCATAATAAAGACTTAAAAATTTAAGTTTTTAGTAATATCTGTTCAAACACTAGAGTTCTAAATGAAAGTATGTCAAAGTCCTGAGTTAAAGAAAAGGTATTTAATTTTTGATGTGCATAAAAACTTAGATAGACTCCACAATTAAAATCATCAGTTCGTTTTATATGAGATGTAAAAACTATCTGCCAGTGGCTGTCTAAATTAAGTAATTTATTTAACATCCTAGATCACTTCCTAATCAAAATTACAGTATTATCTGGTCTGCCACCAAAATATTCAAATATTTTAAGTTTAATATTAATAATAATCAAAGTCCAATGACAATTTATATTGAGATTGATAATTAATAAATCTAGATTTGGAAACTTTTGAATGCAAGAAAATTTAAGATTATCCATCAAATTAAAAATTAAATCTGATTACAAGGATTTTACTGCTTTACAATTTTTAAATTTCTCAGTTAACAAGAATAGAAAAGCATCAATAACAGAATCATAAAGCCAACCTTTTTTTAAGTTTGGTGTCGCAGACTTTTGATAGTTTTCTTCTTCCAACGTAACAAAAGAATATAAAGATTTTAACATATAAAAGATTGATATAATTAATAGTTGCTATTGTTGCAGTAGGATTATCTACATTTCTCTAATTAAATTTATTGAATATATTAAGGCTAGTACATACAGAATTTTCTCTAACAGGATAAGCTTTTAAGGGTGTAATTTCTTTTTTATGATGATTACTACTTTTTTCCCCCCCAGAACAGCTAGGGCATTTAAAAATTTCTCCCATAGGATAAGATTGTAAAGGCAAAATCAGCTCTACAGTAACTGTCAGGTTCATCAACATTTCTTTACATTTAATTTTCGCCGTTTCCCAATTTTTCTACGGATTGTTTTCTCTTATGTCTTTGAGAAGTTTTAAAAAATTTAAACTGTGGAGGAATTTTTTTGATTGGGAACCACAAACACCCAACGTGTGATAGTAGCAGGATCATTTTTATGACTAACTCCACAGATACCAGATACTTAAGTATTTAAACAATTTATTACATTAATTAGCAGTTTCTTGAATACGAGGAATTTTAATTAATTCCAAAATCACAGAGCGTAATCTTTTGCATTCAGCTCCTTTTATGTTAAACCATTCAAATGAAACCCTATCTTTCAATCTCAATTTTAAAATTTGTCAATTCCTTCAACATTTCTTTTATTTTCAACAGCATAAAAATCATCAGTTATGCTATTTCAGAATACAATAAATGTACTTTATGCATATGCTTGCAAAGTTTACAATCGTTTTCACAAGAACACACACACAAATGACAACACAGTTAATATCGGCACATTTAAATCAGCAATGATCCAAGACAAACATCTAACTTTTTTTATTAAGTATACTATTCACTTTTTTTGTCTGTGAATTTACAAAACATTATCATATTTAACTAAGCCATTAATGGGAATTTTTACAGCCATTTTGTGCTTTTCTTTAATAGTTTTATAGAAATTTAAATTTAATGGAGCATTATTTACGTTAGAAGAATGCTTTAAAAACCTATCTACTTCCATCTTTAAAAGAGTTGAAATTAGTTTATCTATGTACATATTAAATTTATGTCAAAATATATACAATTTTTAACTGATCATGAAACGATTCACAATAATTATTTGTATTGGTATCACCCTGTGGAAACTGAGTATAAAAGGTAGCCCATAATGCTTTTCTAGCAGAAGTTTTTTTTTACAAAATAATCAATTCAATTTTCACATTCATTTAAATATTTACTAATGAAAATTGAGACTTAATTTTCAAAATCGTCTAGACTTTTCATTCATTATATTTAATAATTCATACAACATCTGCATACGGAGATATTTATCGTGGACTTTAATAATCAATTGCCTTCAGTTTAAAAACCTAATGCAAGAGTATTTTCACAATTTGATAAGCTATCCAAATAAGAGAGTCCAAAGATTGCAGCTGACTTTAGTAATTTGAAAATTAAAATGGGATTATATTTTCCATTTTCTCCACAGTACAGAAAACAGACATGGCATCATTAATTGGCTTTACTGTACTACATAGATGTCTTGAGTAAGACTGTATAGTCTTTCGAAGAAATAAAAATTTCTTTGGTTGGACAGAAATTTCTTTTATCCCAACAGGCTGCATCACCACAAATTTAGATTACCATTTTCAAAAAAGGAATTCATAGCAATTAATAAGAATTAAATTACGTGTATTTTCTTTCTTCATCTGAATCTGAAGATGCTAAATTAATATCCATACTAGCTTGTATATCCTTTTAAGGTTTTGCCACCGATTCTGTCAGACACACATTATTCGTTTCCAAAACCTCACTGTAATTTTTTCTAGATGAAGAAAAGAAAAAACAAGTTTTCTATTTGCTGCATTGACTTAAATGGTCAGAAGATTTAGAGGAATAGGACTTCAAACTTATTTCACAAAGTTTAGGATAAGTCTTTTACAGTTTCAGGCATTTATATTTCTTCAAATAATTTGAAAGCAAGGATTGTGTAGAATATGTTCTCCCACAATAAACACAGCTTTAAAAATAGGAACAATTTTGAGGGCCTCCACCATTTATTTCATACAATGGATTACAATTAGCTGCAAAAACTGAAAATTAATTTGATATGGGAATATTAAAAACATTTTCATTAAAATGGTAAAATGAAATACATGGTACCATAGGAAATACAAATTGAATATTGTCTGTAGAAGAAGGCAGAGAAGAAATATCTTCATGCACAAACTGTTGCATGGGTGTACAAATTAGCTTTGTAGATTCTTGCATTGGCCAAGAAACTGGCCTAGGAGATTACATACACACAGAAACTGGCCTTGCAAACTCTTGCTTTGGGATGGGAAAGATGACAATAAAGGAAACTCTGAATCCTTAAAAGAAATACCAGTGTTGGAAGACTGAGTCTAGGAATCTGAGAAAATAAAACAAAAAACCCTTTATAATTTATCAACTCCAGGCTTGCATGAATTTAACTCATTATGTAAAAAACAATACATACCTTTTTAGATGTTATATCAGCTGAAATGCATCTTGATAAGGATCCAAGAAAACAATCTGTAGGTAGTTTACTGCTCCATTCATTAAAATGCAAGCCATCTCATGGAAGGTAATTTTTCCAAGATGGCTGGTAAGAATTGCAAAAGTGAAACTTCTGATAATAATAACATAGTTCTTTAAGTGCACAATTTATAGTTCGAATCTTAAAGTTTAGTGCCTGTAAATGATTCTCCGGTTATTTATACTCCTTTCTGCAGAAATTGAAATCTCTTGGAACAATACTCGAGAAAATTATACTTGCACCTGGCTTATGAAGTAATATCTCAGTGGCTAACACTATATTTTTTACGCAATACTTCAATAGTATCCAAAGCATTATTATTTGTACCAACATGCACCAATACCCAGTCAAAATTTTTGTGTACAGAATAGAGGTGGGTCTTTCGCGAATGAACGGGCCATCTAAGTAAACAAACTGAATCGGATCGCTATCTTCTGAATAAGTCGTTCGTTCGAAAATGGCTGTGTGGACCCGGCTATTCCCGTTTTTAGCTGTGTGGACCTGGCTAATACCGTTCGCGAACGACTGTGTTGACCCGGCTATTCCAGTTCATTAACTGTGAGGACCTGCTATTTTCGTTCGTGACGGACAATATGGAACTTGCTAATTTCATGCTTGAACCCCATAGAAATAAGAAGACAGATGTTTGTGGTTATGTCTGCAAAAGAATGTGAAAGCGGGGGAGGGGACATTATCACTTAGGAAGACTGGTAGTTGACCTTGAGTTGATTACATGGTGTTTAGCTCTTTTATCACTACAAATTTTGGATACTCGTCTAGCAAAAAGGAAATGCTTCAGGGGAGGTAAAAGTGTTCAACTCGTCGAATCAGAAAGTGTGAGATTTTTTTTCGAGGGGGGGGTGCATGCAGTTTTTTTTATACTAGAGATTTCAGGGAGTTTTAATAGTAAAAGATTTAGGCATCATTTACGACTTTGCTGATATGATACTAAATTTTACTTTTTGTTTTAATAATAATAATTTTAAAAAAATACTTCATAAATTATTTATGCTACAATTATTGTCATAAAAAGAATTACGTCGAATATTTTATTTAACTCTTCTTTTTTTTTTTTCGTATGCTCTTTTATTCTTACCTTTGAAATATAAAAAATAAATAAATTTTGATGAAATGACAAGCATTGCTATCATAATAAATTATTTATTTATTTTTTTAAAAAAATACTAATTATATCTCGCTTATTACTACACAAAGGAGAAGACGAACGAATCAGCATCTAAGGACAAATAATAAGGGGTAATAATATTTAATATTTATCTTACTAAGCTATTGGGTCGTTCGGAAAGTCATTTCGTATTTTTGTGTCAAAATGAAAAGAAATTTTCGTTTAATGAATAAATTATTTATTAAATTATAAAATTGCTATTCTGGTCTAATACCTTTTGCCATTCTGGTCTAATACTTTTTGGTAGTAACATGATTACACGCTCATAAAAGTTTTGGTCTTTGCTGTAAAAAAAACTGATCGAGGTGGTTTTTGGTGTCCTCATTTGAAGGAAAAATTTTGCAAATCAGTTCTGGTACTGATGTACTGTTAACACATCTTCTCCACACATATTGGCTAATTTATTTCTGGCTTGAACAGCATTTTTACCTTTTATAGCAAAAAAGAAAAAAATGACGAAAATGCTGTTTATTGCTCTCCCTATTTAAAAGGGCACCATCCAAAAACTACTGCGAAGAATCAGCTGCACTTTTTCACACTCAAGCCTTGCTATATCAGCTCTTAAAACATAAAATGATTTTGCGGTTTAAGTATGAAATTGGGTGCGAAAAATGCAATTAAATCCTTTGTCAGGAAAAAACGAAATTACTTTCCGAACAACCTAATACTACTTCTTTCAAATGAATCTCCTTATTTCAATGTTGTTTTATCTTCATTTCTGTAAAAGAAATCTCTCGATTAGAGACTTTTTTCTATAGAACTCAGACATTAATTACATTGCTCTCGGAAATTGCAAATTGTGGTGTTTAATTTTTTATGCTGACAAAGGAAAAAAAATGTTCATTAATTGTATTATAGGTTACAGATATAAAATAAATAAGTTTAAATAAAATGGGAAAAAATGGTTTTTCTCTTATATTGTACTATTTTAACAACATCATGATTATGAACTGAATATGCAGACACGGAATAAGCTTTGTCTGGCTCATTAAATAATGCAACATCACTATCTTCCTATCCAAACATCTAAAACCTTTTTTTTTAACTTAGCCTTTATACAAGCAATTTGTTTGAATATTAAATGTTATAAAAATTTTACATATCAAAACTTGTAAATACGGTTCATCTTCAAAAAACTTGATTTCAGTGTCTCGGATATAAAAAAAAAATTAAATTAAAAAAAATTTAAAATTAAATACTTGATTTTAAAATTTTTTAATTAATTAAAATTTTTAATAAATTTTTTAAACTTAAATTCAAAGTTTGTCAGAGCTATTGGTG
This sequence comes from Argiope trifasciata, assembly GCA_026543055.1. Lineage (NCBI taxonomy): Eukaryota > Metazoa > Arthropoda > Arachnida > Araneae > Araneidae > Argiope > Argiope trifasciata. The sequence goes on along the minus strand of JAPMOQ010061359.1, from coordinate 3,139,578 downwards.
TATCAGTGATAGTCAGAGACCGATAACAACAACAACAACAGTAAAAGCACATAATTTTATAGTTCAAATTTGAAAGCATGAAAAAAAATCCTGGAAATAATGTTTTTAAATCTAAACAATTCTTGATTTTAATTTGAATAAGCCCTAATGCATAGCTTTCAAAAATGGAATGAAA